>JAYJMB010027940.1:0-84358 GCA_036873735.1 Pouteria campechiana
TTTGTCAACTATGTCTGAATTTTTGAACTTCTCTGGAACTTCATATGATAAATCCACCTCTGCCTTTCTTAGCATTTAAGCCATTACCATTCCATAGGACAAAGGATGTCTTGCTGATAAGATAAAGTTGTTTAGACATGAGTTTGGCCAGATCTAATTTCTTCTTGTATTTCAATGCCTAGAGCACCCTTGCATCTCTTTCAAACACATTATCCCTACTTCTAATCTTGGGATAAATATTGTTACTTAGGATAATGTGCACAAGTCTTAGATTCACATCCAGATGCTTGGGATTTAGGTTCTTTACATCATCACCAATAGCCATCCTTATTAGCTGTGAGAACAGCTCTTTTCTAGGTGCTGGCCATTCAAACATTTGCTTTTCAACCAAGGGAAGATTCAAACACTCTTTGATGCTTTCAGGAGACAGATTTATATCATTGTCTCCAATCCATGATTTCTTAAGCTTAGGGTTATAGTTGCAGAGGAGTATTTTTACCATTCTAAAATAACTTTCGTCTCTGCGACTCATTAAATCTTTCCATCCCTGAAAGCTTGTCCAATCATAGATTTCTAAATTTATCTTTTCAAAGATTTTGAAATTAATGGCTCTACCTTTTAGTACCTTTCTATTAACGTATTTGTTCATATATTCTTAGTAACTTTGTTCATCATTTTGGAAAGTTACCTATAGAAGTCTATTTTCCTATACTCTGAATTTTTGACATGGATGCATTTCCTTTTAACTCTTCTCTGTTTCTTTTTCTGCCAAATGTGGATGTTGGAGTCATCTCTGCAGTTCTTGAATCCACCATCTTCATTAATCAAGGTTTGGGGTTTTTATGTGGAAGAGCTTGGGGGTTCTTGGCAGCGTGATAAAAAAATTGAAAAATGGTGCCAAGAGGATGAGAAGTGAAGGGAATAGTGGGGATTTGAATCGCTTTCTTCTGACAAGGGAATTTTCTATCACTAATAGTGAATAGGAAAGGTAAGTTGGAGATAAGGTTAAAAGAGGGGTTTTTATCGAGTTTACAGTCAAACCTCGAGGGCCTTATACAAATTAGATTGCTTCAGGCAAACCTACAAACAAAATAGTGACTTTGTCTGTTGGCAGATATGAAATAATATGATTTTTAATTTATTTTTAGTCCAAGATAAGCATGATTATTTCAAAGCTTGATATTATGTGTGAGGCTTACTTATGATCAGGAGATTTTAATTTGTAAAGATTTGAATGACTAATCTCTTGACTTTATATCATGTGTATGAGTGAAGTAGTGAGGAGCATATGGTTTAGAGTATTTTTGTAGACAACTTAATGTGCAATATATGCATAAATGATTCAAAATGATATAATCTCAATTTTTGAAGCAATCAAATCAAAGCTTTAAAATCATCATAAATTTCTTGAAAGTTTGAAATTTTAGTTTTGAAGATTACCTCATTGTCTTGATTTGATATGATATTGAAAAATTGCTTACTTAGTTGTCTTCAACTCCTTTGGAATTTTCATAGGTTGATTCTTTTGATTTCTCTTATTTTTGCAACTCCTGCATAGAGTCAATTGCTTGGGTCTTTTAGACCTTATTAGCTTTATCATATATAATTTCTCATATATCTTTAACAAAGCTACACACAGATAATTTATAAAACTTAGTGGGAGACTATGCATTTTGAGTTTCTAGAGTCTATGATAGAGAGCATTAAAGTATAAAGGTCTACAAATAAATTGTCCTTGAGTAGGAGTGTTGTTGAATGATTTTGCCAAGGGAATCTCTTCACAAGTTAAATTTTGGTAATTAAGATTAACTTACGAAGCCTGCTTTAATGTCATTCATTAGTCCCAAGTAGTAGATAGCTCAAGATAGGAGGGGTGAATTGAACATATGAAAATTATGCCTAAATAATAATTAATGTGTTGGGAAAAATAATATTGTAATGCATATGAGATTTTTCATAGTTCATTCAATCATAGTATCTACTCAACATACAAATTCAGCATTCCTTAGTTGTTCTCAGTTTAGGCAGATTATCGTGTGTGTGTGTTTGTGTTATGATATGTGAAATGTAATAATAAGACAGTAGCATGTAAAGTAAAGTAATCAAGTAGAAAATACAGAACAATTTTTATAGTAGTTTAGGAACCCCTTCCTTACGTTCAATCTTCCAAGGGCACACTCACCGTGCCTTAGATTCCACGATCAATTATAATGGAATACATTAGTTCTCCCAGTACTCTTCTGGATTCTAGTTCAAGGTGACATAACAAGTCCTCCCAGCGCTCTTCTAGATTCCAGCTCTAGGGGGTGTAAATTAGTGTTCCCAACACCCTTCTGGATTCTAGTTCCAAGGGCTGTAAATTAGTGTACCCAACACTCTTTTATATTCTTGCTCCAGGGGACATAAACACAGTGGTTTCCTTGAGCTCACCACTAACTCATATGGCTGATTAACAACACTCAAGTTGTACATCACTTTGCTTCTTTACTAAGTTGATTTGTAAAGAGTTTAAGCACATATAAAATGATTACTTGTTGAAACACATTAGATATCAATACTCCAGAAATATGTTTATGATAGATCTTTGAGGCTCATCATCTATCAACGCAATGGAGATTGATTATCTTGAAGGAAGCATTGTCTAATTGAGAGAGGTTACTTGTTTAAGCTCTTTTCTTCTATTCGTCTTTCTCTCACCTTCCTCAACCTTCTTCATTAATGTCGCACTACCTTTATACTACTTTAGAAATTTTTACCTGTTGAAGGTAGATGACTTCCATTAAATGTTGAAGACCATTTTGAATTTTCTTCCCATTGAAAAGTTGTCTTCTTGATAAACTCATTCTAGCTAGAAAGCTTGCATCGCCATCCTGCAAGAAGATGCCTTTTAGGTTTTGGCAAACATCGGATGAAGACTTTCTGCATGACTGACACTTTTTATTCTTCTGGAAAGAGCACATTAAACTTGAAGGGACACAGCCTCTAAGAGTTGCAATCTTTGTTAGAGCAAAGACTGCTTTCCTTTGAATTTATTTTCATCTTTAGCTAAGCTCGATTTCTTAGTATTTTAATAATATCTGCTTCAAGTGAAAGTTTGATCAGAGAGTATAGCCGCCATTGTATAGTATAAGTAGCTTTTACTTACCATGATGTGCCGTAGTCATTTAGCCATAATCTGTCTAAGGACTTTGCCTAGTTAAGTCTAGTTTGTCTCTTATATGTAATGGACAAATTGCCTCTAAGTAGTTCCATAAGATAGAGTAGACAACTTCATCTTTGTAAATTTTCTTGAGTTTCTTACAACACTTTTACTTCATCTTCTAGTTTGTCTATTATAACTAACAGATGAATTATAGAGGTGTGGACGAAGTTCTTCTCTTACTGTTCACCAGTTGAAGTTCTTTCACCAGCTAAAGCTCTTTTCTTATTATTCACTAGATGAAGTATCTTTGTTTGTTGATTTTCTTATTGTAAGTAGCATACAACTCTTATTAGCATGGACAAGGCTTATTCACAGCAGATAAATTGACTTCATCTATTGATTTGTCTGCAGAGAGATGTAAACAAATTTTCAAGGCACAGATGATATTTTTCCAGCAGTTCATTTGTTGGTTTGTCTGTTACAAATAACAGATGAATCGGATAGGCATAGACAAATCACCTTTCTAGCAGCTCATCTATTGATTTGTCTACTACAAGTAATAGATGAAGTTTTAGATGACAATAGCAGACAAAGTAAAATATTCATCTATGGCCACTATGCCTCTTTTACTTTATCTTATAGTAGGTTGCAGATAAGTTCCTTATTTTTCTTCTATTCAAGATAGACTTTATATGAGAGACAAATACTTGATTAGTTTGACTTCATCCTTAGCTTTTCATCTGTCTGAGTTTAGTTCCATTTCATCTCTGCTTCTGTAATTTGAATTTGCCTTTGTGTTGTGGACAGATGTTATATATGAGCAATTTATCGGACTTGTCTGTGAAACGATTTGTTTAAATCTTAAAGATTTTTGTAGTAGTTGAAGCTTTGTTCTTAGTTCCTTTTGATATCTCTGTTGCTAAATATATTCTTGGTTGAAGTGTGTATGGACCAGCCGATTGAATCATATTTGAACACCTAAATGCTTGGATGATATGACTTCTTTTCAAAGTTTCAGTTTCATTCTTTTTTAGCATTCTTGTCTTCTTTCAGTGTAGTGGATCTTGCTTCCGATAGTCCTTTGTATATGTTGTCCACTCTATTTGTGTTGTTTCCTTGTATATCATTTATATCTATATCTGCAAAACTTAGGAACAGAACTGTCAGTACCTTAAATGTTCACTCATATGTTGTTGCTCATCATTAAAACTTGGCTATTTGCTATATATGCCATTTGATTCAAAATAGATAACTTAATATTTTTATTGAATTTTCACAATTACTCTATCTCACCATTCTCAATTTCTTTGTTGCTTGGTTGAGTCAAGCATGCCTTAAGTGGATCTTCAACAACACTTTCCTAAAAAACCTTATTCACCAACTTGTCTATAATTTCAACTTTAAAACAAGAATTAGCATCAGAGGGATATTTTATTGCTTCAAAAACATTAAAGCTGACTTGATCATCTTGAACTCTATGATTGGTCCTGTAGGAAGAGAAGAAAGCCAACTTTTAGCCTTATCTCTAAGAGTGATGACTTGATCTCAAAATTGTTTGTTTGAATTGTAGGTCGCCTAATCCTTGATGTTTGTCCCTAAACAGTTATAGTAGTATAATCTCTCAAGAACCTGCATGGATTTTTAGCCTCACCAGCTTCCTCCATCTTTTCAATATTATTCCCTTGTTCATCTTCTTCTATATGTATGATCTATTTTTGGGTCAAATTTAGTTAGATTGCCTCACTAACTTCTTTTCATACACCAATGTATCCTGAAATATAGAAAATAATAGAACCAAATTAAAATTAAACACAACAAAAAAAACCAAAGTAATACAAACCTCGATTAGTAATGATATTAGTGTGTAATTTCACTAACTTCCTGACAACAATGCCAAAAATTGTTGGGCCTCATGCAAGTATACATGGTCACAAGTAAGATAGATTTAATGATTTGAAATTGTTCCCATGAGCAGTTGTTTGATTACCATACTAATTACCAAACTTATATCATATTTGTATTATTTGGTCTACTAAATTTCAAAAGATGCTGAAAAAACTAAATCTAAATAGAACAATGAAACTATCTAGGCAACACATCTTAGGGCAAGTGAAGAGAAATCAATAGTATCTAGGGAGTCAACTTCACATAACAAATTCACTTATATTGATGCATTGCATTGCTCAAATTATCATTCCTCTCATTCTCAATTGGATGCACTAAAATATCTACCACCATTTCTCAAGTGCTACGGTAAGTGTGCTTATTGAGGTGACCTACTATATCTCCATGTAGATCCACATTAGTAAACCCATTAAGCCTAAGCACCTATGTGTGATATATGTGCTTGCATGGTCATAGCTCATATGGATTGTGTCACATCCCGCCTAGGGGCATACACGTTTTACCATTCCCCTATTATTTCTCAATTTCTAAGGTAAATATTCTACCAAAATCTAGCAGAACCTAGCATAACATATGAGGCTATATACCTGTGTAATTATTTATCATATAAAACTATAATTTCAATAACATACAATAATGACATACATCAATAAACTCACACCCACAATTGTCCAAGACTAAAACAAATAATGATGGCAATACACATCACTAGGATCATACAAACCCATACTCAAAATCCTAATTAATTATCACTATGACATGCCATATATCTTATTATACATCATTTAGAATCTTTTTAAATATATTATACAAATACACTGTGGGATTACAATCTCAAATCATCATACCATAGAGGAAATATCTTCAAATCTTACCTCCGAGCCCCAACTCACAGTTGGAATATTTTACCTATCCTGCCAGCTAAAAAAAAAAGAAGAAGAAGGTGTGAGTCTGAGAAAACTCAATAAGTAAGCACATTAGTGAATAATAATTAATCCAAAAATAGCCTATTCCACACCAAACCATGAATATAAATATAACAATCATTCTGTCATGGTGTCAAAGAATCATAACCATGAATACAAATATAACAATATAATTATACTATGAGGCCTAGTCTTCATTGTTCCAATACACAATCTACATCATTCAGATGTATTCACTCATCACAATGACATCTTTTTATTAGATATAATATAATCTATCATTATTCTGTTCAAGAACATAATTGTGCCATGTAGGCACTACATATCATATATAAAATCTTGGAATGCTCACCATTCCATCAATATGCACATTCATATAAAACAACACATATTGGCAAAGTCAATGGATATTTCTTATCCCATGAATTCCACACATTTCAAAATATGGAGAAAGACTTGGGGTACTTATTATCACCACGAGTCCATACAATAAAAAACACATCAATATGAGACATACTTTTTAAGTCTAACCCCTTTACTAAGCTTAATTTTGATGATGAATAGGATTAAACAAACTTAGTTTTGATATAAACAAACAAATGAGTGAAGAATAAAGGAGCTAACAAATTACATTTCAAGTGTTGTAGCATTAAATATCAAAAAAGATTAAGGAAAGTAACTACAAGAAATAAATGTGTTAATTATAAAATTATTACATTAAGACTTTTAAAGGAAGATATAGAAAGGAATGCTCAAATAAAAGAAACTTCAAAAATCAATGAGAAGTAAATCAGAAGCTTGGTATGAAATTTAGAAGTTGAGAAGAAATCAAGAATCAAATCAAAAATTAATCAGAAGTTAGGCTGAAGTGTTTTGGAATGACATCAGAAACAGAATACGGAACTCAGAAGGACTCCAAAGTTACAAGAGGTAACTCAAAACCATGCCAAAATCATATCAGAATTTCCTTAGATTTAATATATAACATTATTGCAAATCAAAGGATGGATATAAGTTTCATCAAAATCAAAGAAGCAAATTAGAAGTAACCCAGAAGACACTTTGGCTATACAAAACTAAGAAATCTCAAAATGTCAAAAGCAAATCAAAGAATGAACAAAAGTTTCATTAAGATCACAAAAGCAACTCAAAGGCACTATCACACTACATTGAAGCAATATAGAAATAGTGACACACTGCACATAAACAACTCAGAAGAAAATCAGAAGCATTCTCAAAGAATTTTTTTTAAGAAAACATGAGTTAATGAAGAAGAACATAAGCAAAATCTAATTCTTAGAGGCGAATCAAAAGCTTTTCAAAAGCTCAAAATGACCATTGAAGGATAAGAAAAATATACAAAATTTTGAAGAGGATACTACCAAAGGATTACTTATCACAGAAATTTTGAAGAATCACTTTAGAATTCTGTCAAGATATAAATCAAAAGACAGAAGTTTTGGGCACTCTACTCAGAATTTCTGAACTCCGACAATATGCAAAAGCCTTTACACCTTATATAATTAATTTGAAAATGATGCCAAAGGTTACAAGGGCTAGAACTTTTCAAATCTTATAAAAGGATGTTTAAGGTAACACTTAAAGATATCAGAGAATACATTAAAAATTACTTTTAATCAAGAAAAGCATTCACAATCTCACAACTCCAGCTGCTATGACACTGCCAAAGTATTCAAAGGCTTCAAAATCATATTTGCGTCAACTTCAAAAGGAGTTTGAATCTGATCTCATTGCATACTTTATTCATTTAACTAAGTTTTAATTTTCATACATGTCTACCTAAGTAAGAGGCATTATTTTGTATATTACATTTTGAAAAACAAGAGACTTAGTTGGTAAGCTCTGTGAAACCAATAATCTGTAAAAGTTTCTATTTAGCTTTGAAAAACTAGTAAGTTAGTTGGTAAGCTTGGAAAGTAATGTGTTAAGTTAGTTGGTGAGCTTGGAAACCAACATGTAAAAGTTTCTGGTGAGCTTGGAAAATCAGTAAGTTGTTGGTGAACTTGAAAAACCAACAAGTGTTATAGTGGAACCTAGGTTCAGTAAAGGAGACTAAATCATAGAAGTTAAGTAGGAACCCAAGAAGGGCTGAGCCACTATAAAAAATATTGTATGTATGTGTTACAAGCTATTCTCTCTTTTATTTCAAGCACATCTCTTGATTTATTGGCCAAAATTTTTAAAAGCTCAATTCAGCAACCCCCCCCCCTTTTCTTGAGCTACCATCCAGTTAGGGATCAACAAATAGTATTAGAGTAAGTTTCATTAGTTAATTTTCAATTACCAAATGGCTAGTATGTTCTACAACACATCTGCTGAAGGGCAATCCACTTCCAGACCTCTATTTTTTATGAAACCAATTATGGGTATTGGAAGATGAGAATGCAATATTTCTTGATTATCATAGATTACCAATTATGGCTTATAGTTAAGAATGGAAAGAATGTTACAAACATAGAAGATAAATATACTCCAAAAAATATTCAAACAGTAGAATGTGATGCTAAAGCAAAGAATTGTCTCTACTATGCACTATCTTCATCTAAATTTGAAACAATTTTCACCTATGACTCAGCCAAGAAAATCTGGGATAAACTTTAGGTAGCACATGAAGGTACAAGTCAAGTAAAAGAAACTAAGATTAATATTCTAGTGTAGGAATATCAAGCCTTCTCCATGAAAGAATCAAAAACCATCTCTTAAATGTTTGGAAGGTTTCAGAAAATCACCAATGGATTGAAAAGCTTGGGAGAGAAATATGAAGCACCCAAGTTAGTTAAGAAGATATTGATATCTCTACTTAGATTTTGGATGCCTAAAGTGACTGCTATATAGGAAGGAAAGGATTTGGTAAAATGAAAGTAGAAGAACTCATGGGATCACTTATAACCCATGGAGTCTTAATGAAGCAAAAGATTCCAACTGAACTCAAAGGCAAAAAGATTGCTTTACAATTTAAATCAGAGAATAAAGAATCTTTAGAAGAAGCTTAAGTGAGTGAAAATGATGAGGATATGGCAATGATAACTAGAAGATTCAAAAATATGATTTGAAAGAAAAAATTTGGAAACAACTTCAAAAGCAACAATAAGAGTAAACAAAAGTAAAAGGAAATTTCAATATGTTACAATTTCAAAAAATTTGGGCATATGAGATTTGACTGCCCAAAACCAAACAAAAAGCAAGGAGACAAGAAGAAAAGGTATAATTCCTACTTTGATAAAAAGAATCTTTCTAACAACAGAAAATTTGAAAAGAAGAAGAAAGTGATGGCTACATTGGAATTGCTGAAAAATATGATGGAAGAAAGCTCAAGTGAAACAGAAGAAGAAAATAAAGCTAAATTCAATTCACTTAACTCTAAAGAAAGAAATTAGGAGGATCAATATACAGGAATAAGCTTTATGGCCATCCATGAAGATGAGGTAAATTCAAAAACTGAAACTTCTGACTTAGAAGAATTATTAGATGAGTTATATTTAGATTTTAAAACTTTAAAAGCTAAATGCAAAGAAACAAAAAGAGAATTAGAAAATAAATCTATGAATGTTCTAAGTTATTATAAGAAAAGACTCAACTCAAAACTAACCAAATCTTAACATAGAACTTGAGCAAACAAAATCAAAAAATCAAGCTCTTAGAAAAACATTAACTTCTGCATTATTTAGACTTAAGGCAAAGAAGAAAAATAAAGAAAACCAAAGAAAGAAAAGTAGCAATCTAGAACCCAAACAGAATTTGATTTGGGTACCAAAAATGTTACTAATATAATAAATACATCAATATCTACAAATAATAAATTAATAGCATCTAAAAAGTAATGGGTGCCAAAATATTCTGTACTAACCCACCTGGACCCATTTCTAAATGGGTACCAAAAATTATAGCTTGATATAATTATTACAGGTGTGCTTAAGAGCCATAAGGAGTAGCAAATATTATATTGATAGTGGTTGCTCAAGGCACATGATAGGGGAGAAGGAGCTGTTCACAGAATTAAAAGCTAAAAATAGAGGAGTAGTTACCTTTGGAGATAATGGAAAAGGAATGTTATAATTGGTAAGATTAGCCAACCTCCCTCTATTACTATTTCAAATGTTTTATTAGTAGAAGGATTAAAACATAATTTGTTAAGTTTTAGTCAATTTTGTGATAATGGTTATAAGGTTGTATTTGAATCACTTATATGTTCTGTAATGATAGTACAAATTCAGTTGTAGTACTTGGTAAAAGATATGAAAATGTGTATTTAGTAGATTTGAGAGATATCCAAGTCAAATTTCTTATTCTAAATAATCAGGAATCTCTGTTGTGGAATAGAAGATTGGGACATGCCAACAAGTTCATGATTGAAAAACTACACAACAAAGATCTTGTTATTGGCTCACCTGAACTAAAGTTTGACCAAAATGAACTATCTGATGCTTGCTTAAAAGGAAAGCAAGTTAGAGAAATAAGCTAATTGAGCTATTAACTTACTTAATTCACTAGTTAAACACTTTGCACATAAAATCCTCTTTGCTACAGTTCATTAGGTTTTTATTCATTTCATGAATTGTGATATAATCAGACTTCATGACCAAATCACTCCAAAACCACAACAATTAACCTATTAACTATTTCCCCCATAGAAATTATAAATAAATCATGAATTTCCCCCAAATTCCATTGTTCTCAAAGCCCTAGCTTAGCATAAACTGCAAATTCGATTGGGGAAAAGCAACTTACCATAAAATCTAGGCATGGCTTTCTCCCACAAATAGATTTTCAAGCTCAAGACTCCAAGTAACTTCCTCCAATTGCAAAAAATAAGGTTTTCTTCCTTCCTTCACCATCCAAATAGCTAAAACTTGGGTCTAAATGTAAGATTAAGTGATTATACATCTAAGCAAGGTGGTCTCCTAGCTAAAATGGTAAGAAATCCATGTTTAGGGAGTTGGGTTTCAAGGCTAGGTCATTAGGAAGGAAAGAAAGAAATGAAAATGAAAAAAAAAAAACCAAAAAGCCATACAAATAGTCAGTCCCTTGACTTACCCACTGAGCTAGGCTGTAGTGCCCATTTCACTGGACTCAACTCCCTCCTTCCACAAACCGGCACCCACACCGTTGCCGCCTATTTCCTTCCTTTTTGCTTTATTTCTTCTGTACTTTTGTTCCTTCTTATACCTTTTCGGCCATGATTTTCCACATATTAAACCATAAAATGAATAAAAATTATGCCTCAAATAACTGGGAATCGAATTATATAATCATTAGTATATGCTTGAACTTGTACCAGTACATTTCTCCTATATGCAATTCATCTATGCTTGAACTATTTTATTTCAAAACAAATTTCTTCACCTCAATTCATCATTATAATTATACTAGAGAAAATTATAATGTGTTCAAGTACATAATTACTCAAAATTTAATACCTTGGGTGTTACAAATTGCGTATGTACAATGGCT
The DNA here is from genome assembly GCA_036873735.1 of Pouteria campechiana. Taxonomy (NCBI): domain Eukaryota; kingdom Viridiplantae; phylum Streptophyta; class Magnoliopsida; order Ericales; family Sapotaceae; genus Pouteria; species Pouteria campechiana. Next base: position 11,446 of record JAYJMB010027940.1, read on the forward strand.
ATCTATAGTCATCATTACATCATATGTTCCTCCATTCATGAGTCTATTCCTAATTTATCTTTCTGAAGCATGAACTATGAATTTCAAATGATATATGGTACCAATCGCATGCATGCATTAAGCATAGAAAGGAAGAAATAATGAGAAAGAAGATAATCTAAATAAAAAATTAAATATCAACATAAGATTCATTGTTAGGATCTATCTCACCCTAGATAAAAAAAATTTAGAACATCATAATTGACTTAAAACCAAGTGAATGATTAACAAATATTGTCAACAATTCGATCTAAATGTTGATTTCAAATTTAATAAATGAACTAAAATGAAAGAAATAGAATATTAAAATCTATAGCAACTCTTTCCCGTTGATGCTTTCTCCAAATCTCCTTGGACATGTGATAAGTGAATTTTATTCACTTATGTCTAATATGGCTTAAGCATATTAATTATTGATTCTTGAGTTTATACACAATTCATGTGTTTTTATGTGTGTTTGTTAGGACATTGGAAGCAGAGAAAATGGAGCAAAATAAAGGAATAGAAGCAGAAAGAAGGCTGCAAATGGATGGTTGAAAGAACACTCAAATGAAGGAAGCATCTTGGGCAAAAAAATGGGTAGCAACATTGGCACCACGGCGCCACACCATGCAATATCTAGCATATGGTGAATAGCAAAATGGGCACCATAACGCCAGTATGCTACCATGTACACATGTGTGTGTGTGCTAAAAAATGATGTTTTCAAGAGAGCGCAAGGGGTTTTTTGGGAGGCCTTTTGAAGGCATTTTCTAAGCACTTTTTAGTAGCATTTCTTGAAGGTTTTGAAGAGAAGAAAGGAAGGCTTTAGAGATCGAGAGGAAGAAGCTTCAACTCAAATCTCAAAGATAAGCATCAAGGGGGGAAATTCCTATCATTTCATTTATTTGTCTTTCCAATTTCATTCATCCCTTTTACTTTGGATTTAAGTTTGAATTCAAATTTTGAGAATGTTGAATGATTATTTTATGGATTTGTCTTCAATCATGAGTGGCTAAACCCTTCTTTCTAGAGGGGAGATAGAATTTATGTGTATTTTATGTTGTGATCAATCAGTTACTTATTGACATTATTGTTGGTTTATTTGTGACGCTTTGTGATTAATGCTTTCAATTTACTGTACTTTTATTGAATGATTGAATATTTGGGATTTGACACTTGGGGGAGGTAATCCTGAATAGGATCTAGGTATCATGATGTGGAATTCTAGATGACTCAAGAGAGCATCTAGGTTTTATGAGGTCACTTAGAAGGATCACAATCTTAATGCACTCTTAATCTTTTGATTTTCATAGCGATATCGACATTGGGGAATTAAGAGTCGATACTTGACTCAACACGTGGGAGAGGGAGATGAGTCTATTGGAATTCTTGACTTATAAACCAATACAACAATTAAAGTATAATGAGTTAAAAACACCAAGATTGAAACAAAAGAGAAATCAATGTCCTAGAGCTTTCCTTGTTGAACCAAACGATGCATATGGGAACTAGCCAAGTTTTGATGATGAGTAACAAAATATGAGTGAACATTTGTAGTACTAACATTTTTGTTACCAAGCATTGCAGATCAAATATAAACATATAGGAAAGCAACTCAAATATAGTGGACAGAGTACACAAAGGAAAACATCAGTAGGCAAAATCCATTGACAAAAAAGAATAAAAAAATGCTTAGAAAGAATGGCACTAAAACATTGAAAAGAAGCCATCAAGTATATCTGTAGCTATGAAGTTCAAGCCTTAAGAGTGATCAGATAAATCTCCTATAGATAAAGTTAGTATTTGAGAGCATATGTGTAAGAAAGATTTAGACAAATCGCTCCATTGATAAGTCAGATAAACTACTTATAATCAACACTTGTCTATAACACAAAGAGGAATTCAGTTTGCAGAAGCAGAGATGAAACGAAGCTGAAATCAAACCAATGAATAACTAAAACAAAGTCAAATTATTCAAGCATTTGTCTCTCACATAAAGTCTATCTAAAACTAAAGTAGAACAAGGAACTTATCTACAATCTCTACAGAAAATACAGAAGATGAAGTGGAAGCAGCACAGCAGCAGAAGAATAACTTTGTCTGCCACTTTCATCTACAAGAGTTGTCTGTCACTTGCAATGGTCAAACCATCAGACAGCCACTGAAGAAATAAGCCATCTATGGCTCAACAAGTTGTCTATTACTTCTAATACACAACCTATTATATTAATAACTAAAAAGAGGATTCATCTGCATGAATTTGTCTATCACTTATGATAGACAAACCAACAGATGAACCACTTGGAAGAATTGTCATATTTCATCTATCACTTTGTCTGTTATTTTGTCTACAGATTTCAATAGATAAACAATAGATAAAGTCATTTAGTCTGTCAGGGAAGGAGCCTTGGCTGCCAAGAAGAGTTGTTTGCTACTTACAACAGACAAAGCCACTTCAGATGATGAAAAGAAAATTTCATCTAGTGAAAATCACTTCATCTACTATGAAGAAAGATTGTCTGCTAGCTACAACAAACAAAACAATAGACAAAGCTACTTTGCCTAATTAAAAGAAACTCTATCTGCTAAGGGAACATCGTCCGATAAGCAGTAAAGAAGAAGAACTTTGTTTGCACTTCTACAATTCATCTTTACTTACAACAGACAAACTAGAAATGAAGTAAAATGCTATAATGGTTTCTGACAAAATTACAAAGATGAAGTTGTCTATTATGTGGAACTATTTAGAGCCACTTTGTCTGTTACTTACAAGAGACAAATCCAAGACATCAATAGACAAAGTTCTCAGATAAAATATGACATATCATGAAGAGTAGAAGCCACCTATGCCAGACATCGCTAACTGCACTCTCCAGTCAAGATTTTATTCAAAGAAGATTTTATTAAGCATACCAAACAATTCAAGCTTAGCTAAAGATGGAAAGAAATTCAAAGGAAAGCAGTCTACACTCTAATAAATGTTGCAACTTTCAGAGGTTGCATCCCTTCAGGCTTAATGGGCATCTTTTCAAAATAATGAAAGAGTCATTCAAGTAGAAAAGTCTTTTATCTGGTATTTGGTAAAATTGGAAAGGCATCTTCTTCAAGAATGGCACTGTAGGCTTTCCAGCTACAAATGAGTTTCTCAAGAAGACAACTTTTCATTGGAAGAAATCACAACGGTCTTGAACATTCAAAAAAAAGCCAACTACCTCCAACAGGTAGAAATTTTTGAAGCAATATAAAGGTAATGCAGTGTCAACAAAGAAGGTTTTGGAAGCTAAGAGAGAAATCAAAACAGAGCTTAATTGAGCAACATCTCTCAATCAGACTGTGCTTCCTCCTAAATAATCAATCTCTATTGCATTGATAGACAATGAGCCTAAACGTTCTATCTTAATCATACATTTGGAGTATTGATATCTAATGAGCTTCAACAAGATATCATTTTATGTGTGCTCAAAATATGTACAATTCAGCCTAGCAAAAGAGGCAATGTAATATGCAAAATGAGTATTGTTAATCAGCTATGTGAATTGGTGGTGAGCTCTAGAAAACCACATTGTCTGAGTTGTTGGTAAGCTCTAGAAAACCAACAATTTTGCTAATGATCTTCGAAACCAGTGGGTTTCCTGTTGAGCTTGTGAAACTAGAAGAGTGCTGGGAGCACTATGTTTATGCCCCCTGGAGTTGGAATCCAGAAGATTGTTAGGAACATTGTTTATGCCCCCTAGAGCTAGAATCTAGAAGAGTGTTAGGAGCACTATTGTAGTTCCATTATATGAGATGTAATGGAACCCAAGGCACAATGAGTGTGTGCTCTTGGAAGAGTGGATGTAGGGACGGGGTTCCTGAACCACTATAAAAATTGTTGTGCGTATTGTCTACTTAATTGTGTTACTTTGCTTATAATTGTTTATTATCATATTTCACATATCACTACACATACAATCACTTGTCTAAAATAAGTATAGCTTAGAGAATTTAAACTTGGAAGTGAAGTAGCCACTATGACGAAATGAATAGATATGAAAACTACATACGAGCTACATATTAACTTCTGCTTAGCTCACTAATTTTTATTTGGCCATAATTTTTATACGCTCAATTCACCCCTCACCTCTTGAGGTATCATTTACATGGAACCAACATTCCTGCCTTGATTATTTCTCTTAGAGCTTATTAATTTCATTTCTTATTTCAATTCTTATATTTTGACTATTCAGATAAAATTAAGGATTATTGTCAACAATTGCTAGTGATTAATTAGAATTTGCAATCCCTATGTAGACAATACTCACTTATCATCAATTATAAAACTTGGCACCATGCACTTGCAGCATAATTTATAGTAAACAATGTGGCCCTCTTCTCTCTTGCATTTTGTTCTCCTTCTAAATAACCCAATTTAGGGTTATTTTACACTTCCATACCGATTCCAAATCATTTCTTATGCAAAACAACATAAATTACTAAAAATAAAACACCCCATATGCACCACATTGGCACTGCGGCATTGCATCCTGGTGTCACAGTGCTAAACTTACTACCCGTGCTCCCCTTTTTGCTCATTTTCTAAGCATTGTGGCATTAAAGTTGCTACCCTCACAAATTGGTTTTGTATCCCTTCCAATTATTCACCAAGAACATTTTTCACTATTTTGGCTGTAACATTCTCATATTATATTGAAATCAAGTGATTCTTAATGCGTTGGAAAGAGCATTCAATGGTAAACAAATTTCATGTTGGACACTTTTCCAAATAAGCCTTCATATTTGCCAAAAATTGACTACAAGTGATGACTTTGTTATATTTAGCTCCTTTTTGTCATGTTTTAATGCCTGAAATAAAAAATAAATCCATTAAGTGTAACATTCTATCAAATGTGATTATAAAATAATAAAATCATGTCAAGTTAGGATCCAAAGGATGTGAATTTATGTATTAAAATATGGTAAAATAATAGCTTGTCAGCCTCTAAGGAGGCTAAGATGCACACGAAATAAAGCTTAAATATAAGGATTACTCAATAAAAGCAAGGTGCTTTAGGGCCTGTTTGGCCTTGCATTCCATGGGACTAAAAGCTCTTTTATAACATAGAAAGTGTTTCCCCTTCAAATACTTAGTGTTTGGCTGGAATGTACCATGCTTTTTGGAAATCGTAAAAGCTAGTTTTTAGTGTTTACATGGATGCTCTGATTTGGAGCTTTTTTCTCACTGCTATAAATGACTTAAATTTTACCGCTCGACCAAACAGACCCACTCCTCTTAAGTTTGATTTGATATAGCTTGAAGCTTGTTAAAAGTTGAGGCATAGTAAAGTGAATGCATTTGGAAGCTTTGTGGTCTTCTTGTGAATGCATTATATGTAGCTCAAAGAACTCTAAGAATCCCTTTTCTCTTCAATGAAATTTGTATTTATAAGCTTTGGAGAGATTCTTAGCTGTTTGGAGGAAGATTATTGAGAAATAGTCATTAAAACACCTTTACAAAAAGCTGCATGAAATAACCATTGGGACAACAAACCTCTGTTATTGTAATGCCCCACACCTCTAACCTATGCATTTTGACCATGCTACCTTGGGGTCGATGCAGAACCTGACCATTTCCCTTTTCTTAAGGGAAATCTTTTCATAATCTCACAATTTCTCTAATTCTAAAGGAAATAACCTGCCTAAAATCTGGCAGAATTTGCCCTGTATCATGGATATTTAAACCTAATATACATATTATAAATCAAATAAAATTTACATTTCAATAATCAAATGATAATAACTATATCTAAAACAATCACACACCCATGCTCATAGCTCCACCCAAGATCAGAACTGGATCATGATGGCAATTTTTGACCTTGGATTAATACAAATCCATCCATAATGTCATACTCAAATGATTTATCTTGACATGCCATACAATTGGATACTTTTTAAACTACACATATACAACTACATCATGAACTTTACAATTATACAATTACATCATTATACAAGAACATCAAGGGATTCTAATCCTTATATTCTATCATACCATCCGTAAGTCTTCGACTTTTGCTCACCAATCCCAATCTTCAATTGGGATTCTTTGCCTGACTTGTTAGCTAAAAATTTAAAATAAGAAGGCATGAGTCCAAGCAACTTAATAAGTAAGCAAAAATATATAATAATGATAAATTAATAATCAAATATTCTCATCTAGAACATCAATACAAACTATTACAACATAAATATAAATTCGGGTAACTCAAGTCCTCCTCACTCACTATAATGCTCTACATCCTTCAAGCTTACATAATCATAACTTGAGCGTATCCACCAGACACCTCAGATTACCTCACATTTCAGCCACTCTAGACTCATCATACCATACAAGGTGCCATACAAACACCACACATCAAAACTATGCCATATAGGCATAACTTCATAATTGTGCCATTCGGGTACTATATACAACTTATGGGGCTAAGGCAAAAGGGGAAGAAATAATGGAACGAAAAATCTAGAAAATGAAATGGAAAATGACTGAAAAATCAATCGTTGTGTCGGTGCCAAATTCGGCGCCATGGTGCCGCTCTTGTTGCCACCGCCATTAGCCGGTAACCATTTTGGCACCGCCGGCGCAAGTTCACTGGCATGCCCTATTTTCTTGATTTTTTGCACAATTGTCAACATTTATTTCCCGATTCTTTTTCCATCATTTATTCCACAAAATAACATAATTGCATCCAATTTTTCCTCAATTAACTTGTAAGCGTGCCACATACTCATGCACGTATGATTTTTTTATGGCACAATCTCATGAAACTTTCATGCATTTCATATATACTTGAATCATTTCATTGGAGAATCAAAATTTTCCATTAATCAACACATGATTACCAAAAATTTAACACACTAGTTATTATAGTTGTCTCCTCTATCAATTCCTCTGTTAACATACATAGGCCTAAAATATTTTCATTATAGAGATCTGAACAAACCTTTTTTTGTTTCTCTGTGGACATTTTGTATTTCCTCTATTAACATAATTCAAAACATCCACATGGACAAAGATTGTTATGACCTTTATGACCTTTGGGCGCTTCTTCCATCTTTTCCTCTATTGATTTTGTGCTATGTAAACTTAGTTCTAGTAGACTCATTAGATCTCTGAGGCCCTTGTTTGTCTCCACTGTGGGTTCCTCTATCACTTCAAAACTTAGTAAAATTTCATTAGTTTAATTTTAAGTCATAGACAAGTTTTGTTATCATCCAAACTACACATATAAACTCAATGCTAGAAGCCTCTCACCTTTAGGGAGGACTAGTGGGGAACCCAAACTCAGATTGGTCAAAGTAGAAGTCAGTGGAAGGACACATAAGTACTGATGCCATGTCAGAACCCACCTATGATAGAAATTTTTGTTGAGTCTAGGTTTGTAGTTTTGATAACAATAAAACTTGCCTAAGACTAAAACTAAGTTAATGAAGTTTTGTTAAGATTTGGAAGTTATACATGTGGAAGAATTCATCTTGCAACATATATGTATGTGTATGACTTGGCTTTCAAATGGAAGTAGAAAATACGCTCGAGATATTTAATGTTATCTCTATATTTTGATGAATGTAATGCAATGTCTAATGAATCACTTAGAATGCAAAGTGATATGGTTGAATAATGATTTAACGGTATTGAGTATAATTGTTGCAATGATATTAAGACTCCAAATGTATGATAAGTAGATGGATGATACAATATGTATGCTATTAACATGTGTAAAATCAAACAATCCATCATAAAAAACCAAAGAAATGGATGAAATATGAACTTACATGGATTATCAACTTGAGTTCAACTTAAATGCTTCTTGTCATTTTGTTAATCATTAGAAAAGGAGAAATTATAATGATCCAACTTACACTAAACTTAGATAACCATATCTTTTAATGATTAACAAAATCATAATTGGATTAATATATGCTTGAAATTGGCTGATGAATTTTTGAGTGTAGAAAATTTCTAAGTACAGGCACCATTCGCCTGCTATTGGGAGCCTCCTATGATATTGCCTGCCATTGGGAACCTTCTACGCATACTGCCTAGTAGCTTCCAAAGAGTTGACGTATGGAGCACAGGCCTAGGAACCTCCCGTAATTCACCTACGATATCACCTGCTATTTAAAGAGCCTCTTGCGATATCATCTACCATCAAGAGCCTCTTGTGCATACTACCTGCCAATTTCTAGCAACTTGATAGATTTTTTGGAAAAATCGACCACAGCTGCCTGCCAAGCTTTTGATGACTACACCAATTTTGAACGTTTAAGTGCATTATATACACCCCAGCTACTTCCAACAGTTGAGTTTTTAGAAGTTATGTAAAAGGAGTAAGCTTCACATCCCATTGTAACTCAACGCCAAAGTATTCAACCTTCATTAATTTTCATTCAAGGTTTTCACAACAACACAAAGGGAAGATTCTCTACATTGATGTAAGCTTTCATGGATGATAAAGCTTTCCTTGTGCTCTCAAAGAAACATAATTAAAGTGTAATTTCTTTCTTTATTATTTTTGTGTGTTCATTTCCTTGAGTGTGTCTCATAATTAACTTGTTGGATTGTATTTATGTCTCCTTGAGTTGGAATTAAGAAGAGTGCATTAGCACTAAGTTTTATATGCCCCCTTGATATGGAATTAAGAAGAATGCATTAGCACTAAGTTTTATATGCTCCCTTGAGCTAGAATCATGAAGATTGCAATTTACACTAAGAGGTTATGCCTCCTTGAGCTGGAATTAAGAAAACTACAATGACAGTGGATTGTATTGGTGTTTGAATCAGTGGAACCCAAGACACTAAGGAGATTGCTTAGAAGAGTAGTGTAGGGAGTTTGTCCTGAACCACTATATGTTGTGTCTACTGTCTATGTGTGGATTGATTGCTTACTCTCAACTATTTATTATAAATCCTTTAGCAAATCATTTGAAATGAGGAAATTTAATTAAGCAGGGTTTAAGTAAGAATATTTTATAGACCTAATTCACCACTCCTCTTTGGGTTAAGCCTTGCCAAAGGGACCAACAAATTAGATCTCCTGTATCTGACCAGATCTCTATAGCCTTGTGGAGATCCTAATAAGAGATTCACTTCAACTAGGAAATCTTATCAAACTAAAACTATTCTCACATAATATACTACGCAACATATGCACCAACCTAAGCTCATCTATAAATATACAGGCATGTACAAGCTAAGAAGTTCTTTACTATTCTTGTATCTTCCTAGAATTCTCTACTGACTTCAGTGTTGGATTGTCTACATTGGGAATACTCTAGACGCCCTCTCACATTTTCTCTATTTTACAAGATCTCTTTAAATGATTCTTGGAGAACATTGAGACCAAACCCTATATATATATATGTATATATATATATGTATGTATGTATGTATGTATGTACGTATGTATGTATATATGTATGTGGGTATGGATCCAATGTTTCAAGTAACATCCAAGTTCTCATGTAAACTAGTAATAGAGTACATGAATCTATTAAATTATTTCTAAATAATTTCTCAATTTACAATGTAGTAGGTAGATATTCATTCCATCTAATTTGTAAATATTTCATAGATGAGTCATTAAAATAAATTTTAGATGATTTAGAATTTATTTTAATAAATTTCAATGCACTTTTAGCTTTCCTATATGTGTTATCATTATTTTGAATTGTTATGTTCACTAAAGTTTTAAATTAAAATAATTTATATATAAAATAAATAATTACTTTGAATATAAATAATTGATTAGCTTTAATCACAACATTTTGATAAACTCAAAAATTGAACAGCAAAACTAAAAATTTGGGTGTTGTTGGCCATCCAGGGGAAGTGAATTGGTAATACCATTACATTTAGACCCTACCTCGATGATCATATAAAATCTAACTATAACACTCGAGGTGCTGAAAAGATGGGTAGATTGTTTTTATGCAATTATAGTGATGAATTAAGGTAAAGCAAATTAACTTTGAAATAAAACTAATCAAGTATATATGAAGTGCATGTGAGTTAAATGTAACTATATCATTAAAAGTATATGTGAGTTGTTACATGACTTGAATCTTAGTTATTTGAGAGATATCATTGTGCATTTTAATGATATATTAGTGGGGAAATCATAGTTAAATGTTAATATAATGCCCTGCACCCCCACCCTATGCATTTCAACTATGCCACACCGAGGCCGATGCGGAACGCTACCATTTTCCTTCTTCTTAAAGGAAATCTTATCATATTCTCACAATTTCCCTAATTCTAAGGGAAACGTCTTGCCTAAAATCTAGCAGAGTTTGCCCTAAAATATGTGTAGTAATACCTAATATACAAGTATGAAATCAATAAAATTTACATTTCTATAATCAAATGACAGCAATTATATCTAAAACACCCACACTCATACTCATAGCTCCGCCCAAGATCAGAACCGGATCATGATGGCAATAAATTTCCCAGGATTAATATAAATCCATCTACGATATCATGAATAATTTATTATGACATGCCATACATCATTTACAATTTGATACAATCATACAATCTCACATTAAACAATGAATTACAAATTTCAATAGGATTCCAATCCCTTTAGTTTACCATACCATCAACTATCTTCTAATCTCGCCCATCCGTCCCAATCCTCAATTAGTAGGCTTCACCTAGCCTATTAGCTAAGAATTTAAATAAGAAGGTATGAGTCTAGGTAACTCAGTATTTATGCATAGATGAAATAAAACAATTATTAATTATAAGAACATGGTCTAACACAGAACATGTATCAAATACAACATAATTCAAATTTAAATCATCAATAGAAACAAATCACATTCTCTTCTCATCCTGAGATATACAACCCAAGGCAATCATACCATGAGGCTAATATCCTCATTCTTTCCATGTACATCCTACCCCTTTTTGGCGTATAATATCATACAGTGTCATTCCGGCACTTCACATCACATCTGAGCTACTTTGGCTCATCATACCATAATATACGCCATACATGTGTCTCATATGACCACACATGCCATACAAGCATCACATATTCAACTATGCTATATAGGCATAATATTACATTTGTACCTTCAATGCACATTACATCATTACATAGATCTATATTATTATGAAATATTCTCATTCCATTCATACATACGATCATATAATATATCATTCCACTCATACAAATATGGGATATCACTTGTCCCATCTTTATCATCCATTTGGGATATTCCCTATTCACACAAAACTAGGATATTCCCTATCCCTTTCATGTGGAAGATATTCATACACATGGATAAGCATAACATGAGATACTTTATATCTCCTCAGTTATTTCAATCCAAGGGAGACTCTCTATCTCCTAACATTCATATATAACCAATTTAATAAAGAATAAATCTGAGGATGCACTACCCCATCAATCTAACATGCATAATGATGGCCAAATTATAATTCCTCCTAAGTGCATGAGTGTATAGCAGTACAGTGTGCTTAGCAAGAGTCGATCCCATAAAGAACTATCAAACTAGTTCAATTATGTCTAGTTACTAAAACTAAGTTGTCCTAAATTAACAAGATGAGTTAAAGGCTAAGTAATTAGAAGTGTAATGCAAAATAACAGTAAACAATGGCAATAAGTAATGTAATCCAGGTTGTAAGAGTCTGGGGATCTGATTTCACTACTCAATAAAATCAAATGTTGTTAAGATGTTGGTATCAATTTAGTATCTTGGGTTCATTCTATCCACTGTATGATTATTACCATTAGGCATCCGGGTTTAAATCAAGTATTTTCTTCCATTCCAATAACCTATGGCGTATAGTGTAATTGAGATTGAAAACTCATGAAGATCCGAAAAACTTTAATGAACCAAGCAGAATAGTTTAGCATATGGCATCTACCTTAACCATTTACTCAAAGATAATCAAGCTAATTCACATAATTGATGATTAGGCAATTAAATAAATCAGATGACTACATTATACACAATGAATAAAACAAGATGATATTGAATTAATAAACCAACAATCTCTGTTAACAATGAATATCAAGGAGGGCTACAACATTGCCCTAGAAAAAGGAAGTTAGTTCACCCTAAAGACAGAAAGAAAACTCTCTAAAAAAGGCATGATTGCGGAACTTGAACTTTGTCTCTTGCTCCTTTGAAAGTCTCTCCTTCTCTCACTTTGATCCCCCCTAAATAACCCAAGTAGCAGGGTTTTAATAGAACCCCTCCATGAATTATAATTTCTTTACGCACAACAATTCTCTTCTAAAAATAACTCTGTATTTGCTTCCCGAAAGTTCTTTTCCATGCATAAGAAAAGTTAAGCAATAGATAGAATTATTACGCAACTTGTTTCCAAAGATACCTTCTGCATATTACAACAGTTCATGCATTCACTACTCCTAAAAATTAAGCAATGTGTGTTAAGCACTTTACTTCCAAAGATAACTCAGATAATTGCAAACTTTGATCATTGTGTGGATAGCAACATCACATTCAGCATCTTAGATTCTTAATGGTTGAAATCGCTGTTCTTAGAAGTTCTGTTATTCAAAATTTCACTGCTCAGAAGAATATTTTACTTGCACAGAACTTCTACCATACTTCTGTGTGAATACATAAATTCTGTTGCTTTGCAATTTTCCTACTCAAAACTTTTGTATTCACTACTCAGAAGTTCTGAAAATTGGATCTTGGGACTTCTATCATACTATAGAATTTCTGTTGATCGTGTATTGAAAACTTCTACCCACTGCAGAACTTCTGAGGTTAATACTCACTAACTCAGAAGTTCTATCTTTTAATTGTTTAGAAGTTTTGGTAGAGTGGCAGAACTTCTGTGGATCGGGCATTAAAATTTTGTGACACTTCTGTCTTTCAATTTTTAACTCAGAATTTCTTCAGAATTCTTCAGAACTTCTATTAGTTTGGAGCAGTTTTAGTATTTTTCTCATAAATTTTTCCTCTGAACTGAAAATCATGTGATTCTTATCCCATTAGTTAGATAATTACATCTTTGATGTTGATGAGTTTTTCTGAATCAGCCTTTATCATGAGTCGTTGGAGGTCACAATTGATGCCTTTTGATCACTTCTGGAGTTAATGTTTCAGAAGTTCTAGCGAGCACTATTTCGGATATAAATTTCTCATGTAAAGTTAGAATCATGTGATTCTTAATGCATTATAAAGATAACTTTGATATATAAAACTTCCATGTTGAACATGAGTTCCAAATCACCCTCAAAATATGCTAAAATTGGACCACAAGTGACACCATGTTCTGCAGATCAGAAATCTCTATCAGTGAGATTGAAGTTTGAGATAGTTGTACTGTTTGGGCCATAACTTGCATATTTCAACTCCAAATCCTATGATTCTTGATTTTTTGGATAGATAAATTCAAGTAATAAAGCTTATATGTAGATCACTTGAGTTGAATCTATCTTTATCTATACTCAAAATTGCCTCCAAGTAATGTTAGATTTCCTTACATCATATGCCACGACTCCTGATTCGGTTGCCGCAACACTCAATATTTCTGACTACCCAAGTCCATTTTAGAACTTTTGAGCAAGTTCTAAGCAACTTATAAAGTTCACCTCAGAACATCTAAGCTACTTCTGAAGTTCACTTCAGAACTTCCAAGCTTAGTATTTTTTTTTCTTATGAATCTTCATTTTTCAGTTACTTGTACATTATCCAAACTCCATTATTTTACTCCTTTCTCCACCATGATGTCTGCCATATTTCTTTTCATTTCTTGCACCTAATTATCTTCAATTAGAAATAATAAATTATCATAAAATTTACTTCAAGTAATAACCAAATTAAGTACAAATTTATGGAATGTGCATATAAATTTACATTAAAAGAGGATCAAAACATATGCAAATTTAGGCATTAAAACATGATATATTATTATGAGCTCATCACATAACTTTATGCGTACCAATGTTCACATCCATACCTATCTATGATATAACCATTGATGGGATATTCCATATCCCCAAATATTCATGCATTCATCATACCCAACAAACATTGATCTTAAACAAATACGGGATATCCACAATCCCTCATCCAAAACACACATGCCTGGAACAAACATAAGATATCTACTATCCCCATCCATTCATTTAAATCACAAAGGGGCCTACTTACCTTAGGCCTTTAGCTCCAAACCACTTTTCTCTAGAACTCTATCTTTTCATCCTTCTCAGATCATCCTGTATAGAGTTAATGCCAATTATAATACATCATTTATACCCAACCTCAGGCTATGATCATCAAACCTACGACAAACATAGTTAACTTAGAGTTTATTCATAATTATCAAAAGAAACCTTCTTGTCTAACATATTTATCTAATATCTCACATGATTAGCATTTCAGCAAAATGTAAACAACTCAATTAAGCTTTTAGGCTATTCAATTCATGACTTACATAGTCTATTTGCAAAAATCCTCTTTAAACTCTAACCAGGGCATAGACCAAAATTTGATTCCATCAATCCAAATCACTCCATATATGTTCCAAAACATACTAATCATGTTATTAATCAATTATCCTATGATTAATTCAATAAATTAGGAAATCCTCAAATTTTACTATTCATAGAAACCCTAACTTTACAATTTTCACAATTTCTCATGCCAAATCATCATAATCATTGTATTAAACTATTCCCTCATGAATTTATGAATTCATACATCAATTTAAGCCCAAAATCCCATCATTTCCCCAAAATCATAAAACCCTAGTTTAGCCAAAACCAAATTCGGATGGGAATAACTAACTTACCATTATTTCCAAGCATGACATCCACCCATGGACAAGAATCTGAGACTAAATCTCCAACAGATCCCTCTAATTCGAAGAAAATTGGATTTTCTTCCCTTTTCCACAGTCCAAACTCTAAAAACCAAGTTTAGACACGAGCTTGAGTGATTTCCCACCTAATTCTCCTTATTTCCATGCCAAAATCACAAGGTTTCAAGGTGGGTAAGGGCTAGGGCATGAGGAGTGGGCATAGAGAAGAAAATGGATGAAAATGATGAGAAATGGAATGAACCAACTTTAAAAAGTCAAGTTGCTGCCACTTGCCATACCACCTCCACTATCCAGTGAGGTTTTTCTCCCCATATCTGACCACAGGTGCTTT
Source organism: Pouteria campechiana (assembly GCA_036873735.1). Classification (NCBI taxonomy): domain Eukaryota; kingdom Viridiplantae; phylum Streptophyta; class Magnoliopsida; order Ericales; family Sapotaceae; genus Pouteria; species Pouteria campechiana. The sequence goes on from JAYJMB010027940.1 coordinate 26,673, forward strand.
CCCAACCGCCCGCCATACTGCCTGTGACCTTGTCTCCCCTATTTCCACTGTTTAAAACATATTACACTATGGCTAAACACAATTATCCAAAAATTAACACCCCTAGGTATTACAAACTACCCCACTTACAAAAAGTTTCATCCTCAAAACTTTAATTATCGTGACATTTTCTCAAATTGTGACTTCATTATACATTCATATCATTTTATACTTGCGGATCCGTATTTACATGATACACCATGCAAGTTGTGTTATACGGATCATATATCATGATCAACACAATTTCTAGGGTAAGGTGCTCAAAACACCAATAAATTCAGGTTAACATAATAGACTTTACTCATGAAATTTACAAAACTCTATTCATCCCAACAAATACATACAGGGCTTAACAATCTCTCGAAACATGAGAATACACAAATAAGCACATACCAACACCTCACATCTCATATTTTCTATCAAGTTTACAGACAGGCTTCTTATAAGACATCATCCAATACAATCTCAATAAATCTGAAACACAATAGTTTCATAGTATACTATATAATAATGTATGTTGATACCACTACAACAATACAATAATCATCATGCTACACAAAACCAATACTCATGATACATCCTATCACACACTCAAGGCTGAGTGCATCCTTACCAGGAACTTCACCAACATTAGAAATTTGTCTCTTTCAGGGCTGGGCATCCTTACAAGGAACCTCCCATAATACCATCTACACCAATTAGGCCATCCAGGCCAATCATTAAGCAATGCCCAATAATGTCAACTGCTCACACAACCCCTCACAAAAACCAATAGTTTTCATGAGCTAACCACCAACTCATTAACAACTGGTGGCTTTCATGAGCTGACCACCAACTCACTAGTTTCCAAACTTACTCACAAACTATACAATGGTGGTTTTCATGAGCTTACTACCAACTCATCATAATACTAGTGGTTTTAACAAGCTTACCACCAACTCTCATTACTAAATCATACAATACAATCACATATCATTTCCATCCACGCATCACATTTCACATACTTCATAATTCATAACAATACATTATTCATAATAGTTCAAGCTCATAGCCAAATACAATGTCAACCATATGGGGGAATACATAATTTCATTAACCTCATTATTTGTCAACACAACTCAAATAAACCATGACAAACATGCCAATTTATTCAATCAACATATTAATTACATCATCCGGGCATTACAATCATAACAATGTCATCCTGGCATTTTCAATCATCATCATACACAATGTCATCCCAATATTGCAATCAATCACATCAGTGCCATCTCGACATTACAATCAATCATATTAGTCAAAACATAGAATTGCTCAAATACACATAACAATTCATTTCAATCAAATTACATATATAAGCAATCATTAATGACATTCAGTTAGAGTATGCTTCCATATGCAAAATACAAATATCAATTACATATGCCAGCAATACATATCTACACCTTATGGGTGTCCATTCTCATTACATCATGCCATCATGGCGTTTAGGCCACCAAGGTATTTAAATCTCTTTAAACTTATCTATATCTCATGGATATCATGTATCATATCCATGTCATTCACAATATTTAAAAGTTATTCCTTTTTGAATAACTCAACAAAACATACATACAAGTCAAGCCAGTCACCCAGATATACATCTGAGACTGATGTCACAACGCAACACAAAATCAAGGCATAAATGTCAAATCATGAAACTTCATAGTTTTATCCTGTTCACTTTCACATTCGCAAGCATTATAACAACAAGCCAATAAAATGTGCCTATGGGCACCACTACGCTTCCCTGTGCTACTCTGTCCATAGTAAACAATTACTATTTTGTGCTATTAAAGCACTATCAAATTTATTTTATATGGATATCATATTCATGCCACCTAGGCATAATCATTACATATCATATCATCATGACACCACATTCATATCATATCTATAACACCATTCATATGCCCTCTATTCATTCCTCACGCCTTCCTATTTACTCTCAAGCTGGTCTTTTCTCATAAATCCCCTTGGCATGTCATTCCCTAGTTATTTCTCATAACTATTACTATCACGAATCTAGACTTAGTACTTTCACATAGGTGAGTAGGACTTACCACACAAATAGTCATAAGAAAAGCTCTAATACCACCTGTAACGCCCTGCACCCCCACCCTATGCATTTTGACTACGCCACACTGGGGCCAATGCGGAACACTACCATTTCCCTTCTTCTTAAGGGAAATGTTACCATATTCTTACAATTTTCCTAATTCTAAGGGAAATGTCCTGCCTAAAATTCGGTAGAGTCTGCCCTAAAATATATATAGTTATACTTGATATACATATATGAAATCAATAAAATTTACATTTCTATAATCAAAAAACAACAATTATATCTAAAACACCCACACCCATACTCATAGTTCCGCCCAAGATCAGAACCAGATCATGATGGTAATACATTTCCCAGGATTAATATAAATTCATCTACAATATCATGAATAATTTACTATAATATGTCATACATCAATTACAATTTGCTACAATAATACAATCTCATGATTAAATAATGAATTACAAATTTCAATGGGATTCCAATCCTTTTAGTTTACCATACCATCAATTATCTTCTAATCCACCCATCCGTCATCATCTTCAATTGGGAGTCTTCACCTAGCCTGTTAGCTAAAAATTTAAACAAGGCATGAGTCTGGGCAACATAGTAAGTAGGCATTGATAAAATAAAATAATAATTAATCCTAAAAACATGTTCTAACCCATAAGATGTATCAAATACAACATAATTCAAATTTAAATCATCAACATAAACACATCACATTCCCATCTCATCTTGAGCTATACAACCTAAGGCAATCATACCATGAGGCTCGCATCCTCATTCTCTCGATGCACATCCTATGCCTTTTCAGCGTATAATATCATATAGCATCATTCCAGTACTTCACATCACATCTGAGGCACTTTGGCTCATCATACCATAACACACACCATACAAGTGTCTCATATGACCACACATGCCATACAGGCATCATATATTCAACTACGCCACTCATACAGTTGTGTCTTCAATGCACATTATATCATTATACAGATCCATAATATTATGGAATGCTTCCCATTCTATTCATACATATGATCATATAATATATCATGCCACTCATACAGCTATGGGATATCACTTATCCCATCTTTATCACCCATTTGGGATATTCCCTATTCACACAAAACTGGGATATTCCCTATCACTTTCACGTAGAAGACATCAATACACAATGATAAGCATAACATGAGATACTTTATATCTCCTTAGTTATTTCAATCCAAGGGATACTCTCTATCCCCTAACATTCATATATAACTAATATAATAAAGAATAAATCTGGGGATGCACTACCCCATCAATCCAGCATGCATAACTTTATGCATACAAATGTTCACAGCCATACCTATATATGATTTAACCATTCATGGGATACTCCATATCCCCAAATATTCATGCATTCATCATGCCCAACAAACATTGATCTTAAACAAATGCAGGATATCCACAATCCCTCATCCAAAACACACATGCCCGGAACAAACATAGGATATCTACTATCCCCATCCATTCATTCAAATCACAAAGGGGCCTACTTACCTTAGGCTTTTAGCTCCAAACCACTTTTCTCTTGAACTTTGTCTTTTCATCCTTCTCAGATCATCTTGTATAGAGTCAATGCCAATTACAATACATCATTTATACCCAATCTTAAGCTATGATCTTCAAACGTAAGACAAACACCAGTTAACTTAGGGTTTATTCATAATTATCATAATAAAACCTTCTTGTCTAACATATTTATCTAATATCTCACGTAATTAGCATTTCAGCAAAATGTAAACAACTCAATTAAGCTTTTAGGCTATTCAATTCATGGCTAATATAGTCTACTCACAAAAATCCTCTTTAATCCCTAACCAAGGCATAGCTCAAAACTTGATTCCACTGATCCAAATGACTCCATATATGCTCTGAAACATACTAATCAATTTAAGCCCATGATTAATTCAATAAAATCAGTAAATCCTCAAATTTTACTATTCACAAAAACCCTAACTTTACAATTTTCATAATTTCTCATGCCAAATCATCATAATCATTGTATTAAACCATTCCCCTATGAATTTATGACTACATACGTCAATTTAAGCCCAAAATTCCATCATTTTCCCAAAATCATAAAACCCTAGTTTAACCAAAACTAAATTTGGATGGGAATAATTAACTTACCATTATTTCCAAGCATGACATCCACCCATGGAAAAGAATTTGAGCCCAAATCTCCAACAGCTCTCGCTAATTCGAAGAAAATCATATTTTCTTCCCTTTTCCATGGTCCAAACTCCAAAAACCAAGTTTAGGCACAAGCTTGAATGATTTTCTACCTAAATCTCCTTATTTCCATGCCAAAATTACAAGGTTTTGAGGTGGGTAAGGGCTAGGGCATGAGGAGTGGCATAGGGAAGAAAACAGATGAAAATAATGTGAAATAGAATGAACCAACTTTAAAAAGTCAGGTTGCTGCCACTTGCCAGCCACCTGCCATTAGACCACAGGTGCTTGGGACCGCAGTTGATATGTCAGCCGCCTGCCATACCACCTACCACTGTCTGATTGGATTTTTCTCCCCAAATCCAACCACAGGCACTTTCCTAGCTGCCCGCCATACTGCCTGGGGAGTGTAAGCGCCTCCCATACCGCTTGTGACCTTGTCTCCCCTATTTCCACTGTTTTAAACATATTACACATGGTCAAACACAATTATCCAAAAATTAACACCCCTATGTGTTACTACTAAATACATAAGAGAGAAAGAATGGGGAACAAAGTGGAGAGAAACCAAGCAAAAAGGGGGGCAGTAGGATCTAACGTCGTGGCTCCCAAATCTGACGTCACTTTAGAAAAACACCGTGGGTGGCATCCAGCGGATTGGGCACTATGGCACCCAAATTTGGCACCGGTCGGAGAGTTAAGTCAATGGCCCAACTTTTTAATAGCTGTTTCAACCGATTTGATTTTCATCTTCTTCTCTCCTCTTCCCTGCATCCTAGCCTTGCAACCCAACCCTCTAGACCTTCATTTCTTATTATTTTATCTAGGAAAACACTTTACTTAGTTGTATAATCACTGGATCTTGTATCTAAACCCACGTTTCATTTGTTTGGATAGTGGAAAAGGGGAAAAAATCATATTTGTTGTAATCCATGATGGGTTTTTGAAGATTTGGTGCCAGCTTCTTGTTCTATGGTGGAAGCCATGCATGAAAGTGATGGTAAGTTGGGTTTTCCCAATTAGTCTTAAAATTCCTACTTTGCTAGGGTTTCTATAATTTGTGAATACTATTTTTTCGGAGAAATTGACATGGATTGATATAAGAATTATGAGGGAAATGATTAATTGGCTAATTATAGAGTTTTAAGACTTATTTGAGGGTGAGAAATTGGACTTTACACAATGACCTAATTGGAGGTTGGAAGGGGCTTTTGTGTATAAAGTGTTTAAGTAACAAATTGGTTGAATTAAAAGCTTAATTAACTTTCCGTTGAAGTTGATTAACTGTTAGTCATATTTTGTAATGATTATGTGTTGTTGGAAATAAAATTCCTTTCAGACATTTTGTTGAAATTGTGTAATCTAAAGAATGCCTATGAGATGTTTGAGAAAATGCCTCACAGAAAAGTAAATTGTGTAGAAAAGGTTTGAGTGTAACTCTAAGACCCTAATAAAGTGGGATAAGGGATTAGCTCATTTTGAGGTTAATTAATTGTTAAAAAGGTTGTGTTGATGTTAAAACTGTTGACTATGAAAACTATATATAAATTGAATTGTTATGGATGTAGGATCCATGGAGCAATGATGTGGAAATCAAGTAGTTGAGTTGAGGGCTGAGTTGAAGGCTTTTGAAGATGGTTCTTCAGTGAGGTAAGTAGGCATTTATTTCTATTAGATGCATATATGAGGATAATGATTATCCCATTTGTTTGTGTATGGGAATGTATGATATATGTGAGTGTGAAATGTATTCTTTCCTGTCAGTAGGTTCATATGTATGGATTAATGGGGATAGAGATTATCTTATAATTCTCCTTACTATTATATATGTGTGGATGGATGGATGGATTAGTGGGATAATGAGTGCCCCCTAATTCTATTTTGATTGATGATTATAATACTCTATCAATGTGTTAAATTGATGGAATAGGAAATATCTCATGATTGTGCTGACATATATTCTATTATGTGAATGTGTGTAGTGATGGAATGGGAAAGATTTCATGAAATTATATATCAGTGTGATGAACATGATATGTTTTATGCCTACATGGCATAGTTATAATATGTTATACTTGAATAGAACAGTTATGATATGAAATGCTCACATGGTACTGTTATGGTATGAGGGGTCAGAGTAACTAGAGTTGATATACGTTTCTTGATTTATGATATGTAAATATGACAGAATGGTGTAGAATGTTATGTTGGCATGATGAGGACTTGAGCCTCATGACTATATTCTCATGATTGCATTATAATGCATTAATTCATGTTCTAGTTTTGAACATGTTGTTTCAATTTGACTATTGTTTTCTATTTTGCTTACTTACTGAGTTCACCCGGATTCACACCCTTATTTTAAATTTTTAGTTGGCAGGTCAAGCAACGGATCCCAACTAAAGGTTGGTGCTTGTGGGCAACATCAGAAGATATTATTCCTTTTTCTATGATGATTGGGATTGTAATCCTATAACGTATTTGTATAATTGTACTTGATACATTCCAATTGATGAATGTAGAAATGTATTAGCATGTCATTGTTAACTACAAATTATACCACAAGTGTACGGAGTCAAGTTTTATAGTTTAGTGATGAGAGAGTGTTGTATTTACAGGGATTGTGTATTTTAACCTTTCACTAACTATCGTTATAGATAATTTTGACTTTATTTGAATGACCAAAAATAGGTGAATCTTAACTAACAACTAAACAGAATAGCTTTGAATTGAATAAATCAATATTTGGAAATCCTAGAGGATTTTGACTTCATTTATGTTTCATTCATGGCAATTTCAACTCAAATCTAATTTAACAATGCATAAGTTTACAAACCGAGAATCCAAATTTCCTTAACGCCCCTCTTCCGAGTGATAGATTAAATCTCTATTCTCAAAACCCTAACTTCGATATCCCTATAAAAATTCGAGTAATAAGATTACATTAACATCTATGGTTCTCTACTGAAGATTTCATAAAACATAAAAGCTCTCCCAAGACATCTATAGTTTTATGTTGTGATATTTAAATCCTAATTAAGGTTACCTATCCCAAGTGTCAAACCCTATTTACAAAATCATCCAATGGGTAGCAAATCAATTGAAAGCCTTACACACCAAATATTACAAATAAACCTAATTGCATTGCCAAACAAGAAAGTCATTGATTACACCATGAACTCAACATAAAATCCATCTCTCCTCTAGAAAAAGAGAGATTGACCACTCATGATGCAAAATAAATCAAACCAATAAAATTCTAACATAATCATAGTTCCAATTCCAAGATAAACTACAGAGAAAAGGAGGGAAAATAATTAAAGCCAAAATAATTCAATGTTTTCCTCCTTTTCAACTTGTTCTTCACTCCTTGGTGATCACCTCGAACCTCTTAATCTCCAAGTTGATCTTCTCTCCTTTAAAGCCTACTTCAAAAACTCTTTAAAAATCCTAAAGAACCATAGCCTCAAAGTGCTCTGAAGTGTCTCCTCAAACCCTAGCCAAAAAGCCCCTTTTAAAATGACCCAAATAAGTGGAAATATGCAATATGTAGAAAATTCGGATGTCTATTTAACCATGTGGGTGCTGGAGCACCTGGATTGGGCACAATAGTGCCCAATCTACTGCCTATTTCTTTGCTGCTCTTTTTGATTCAGGCACCAGAGCACCGGTATTAGGCGCCTAAGTGCCCATTTATGCTACTCTGCTCCATTCTTGTTTTGAGTTGTGCCTTATGTCTTTTATTTAGCTTCATTACTCCTGGATCTAAGACACCTATAAAAAACATGTAGAAACATATGAAAAACTTATAAATTCTCAAGGTTTAACAAGTAAATAAGCTTGTTTAATATTAATATAAGTGAATATAATTCGCTTATCAAATACCCCAAAACTTACTCAATTGCTCGTCCTCAAGCAAAAATCATCATCCTAACTTCTAGACCAAACATCAAGGTAGCATTGATTAGATTAATTATTCAAAGGCCTCAAAAAGATTAACATGGCTAAAAGTAAAACTTCAAAATGTCATTCATGTCTAAAATTACAACCCAAACATCATCATTTCTACTTTCAATCCCTTTTTGCATGTGCAACTAGTTATAGCCATTTCACTTTAATTCATTTCCTACTTAGGTTCATTCAAGCATCTAGTCAATGCATGCTCAATGCAGACTCTATGAATTCATAATTTGAAAGAAATTACACTAGATATACATGTAGCTTTTGAACTCTTCTTGTTTTCTTTGTAGGTTGTATTAATATCACACTCTTCGCAATGATCTTATTTTGAATTCTTTGGAATGTGATCCCCCTAAAATTTTTTTGGGCTATAACTCTACCACACCCCCAAACTTATTTTCTTTTCACTTCATGAAGGTGTGGTCCCCCCAGTTAGTTTATGGGTTCTTGTCTGAGCTTTACTTTATCTACTATTCATCTCAACTAATAATTACATTGAATTATAAGGTTCCAATTGAACTATGCCTTCTTAGTCACCTAAATTAGTTCAAAGTACTTAATGAATATAAAGAGAATGACTACTTTGATCAAATGTGTAAGGGACCTCAAGTAAAATAGACTAGTATTCAAGTCGAGTACCAGACATTTTTGACATTCCTCATTTTCTTTCTCAGCCACTGTAAAACCAAAAGCTCTATTCATAACATTGGTCTCCTATAATGATCTTGATCGATCAACATACCCACCATCACAAAATACTAGACGAACTAATCACACATAAAAATATACCAACAAAGTGTAAATCATAAACTAGATTTCCCTAGACACACACAAACATAGCTAAGAGTGACAAAGATAAACAAACTAGACCAACAAACACACAATTGACACTCACCCCTATACTTAAAAATAGACATTGTCCTCAATGTTGAATAAACATGATAAAAGAAGGACTTCCCTAAATATGTCATCATGGAACATCCTCCTCATCCAAATCCTCAGACTCCTCTTCAAATTTGAGTGGAGGAAAGATGGGTGGGGTGGGGAAGACCACTGAACTGGTGCTCTATGACATGCTGCAAGATTGGAACATGGCATTTAAAGTGCTAGTGTATTCCGCCATATATTGGAACGAGTGCCTTTGCTCCTTCATTGTCTGCCTCTGCAAAGATTGCATTCCTTCTATTCGATCCTTTAACTCGGCCATAGTGGGTTCTCTAGAAGGGGTTAGTACTAGTGGATGTTGTTGGGAAGAACTCGGTGCATTTGATGGACTAGCCTCTCTTGTAGTACGGCTCAACTCTGAAAAGATTGAATTATTGCAAAAGTCATCTTTGGAAATGGTTGTTGGATCTCTTTAGATGCACTTGTAGGAACCCTAGCTATCAAGCACAATTCATAGAGGAGTGAAGGGTGTCCCAAACCACTTGTCATGCTCCTCATAATGAATGAAATGATTGATCCTTCGATTACCCTTCCTACATTAATGGATAGCTCATTCTAAATGGCATAATTAAATAACACTCTTTCCCTTGTTATCTTTGTGAAATGGAGACTTGGCAACAATTTTGCTAAAATGAACCAATGCCATGCCTTACTTTTTGGTTTTAGCTAACTTGCTGAGAAGTTGAATACTTTGTCCTCATGTCTCTTCCACTGCGTTCCTAGTTTTGCTAGGAAATTTATGACAGCATCATAATCGGGCCTTTCTTCTATCAAAGTTGAGTAGGCATCATTCTCTATATCTTCAATAGTGTAGATTCGATTGATAGAGAATCTGTCATATGGTATCATTTTTTCTCTGACCAACACTTTCAATCGTTGTGGATCTTCCTTATGTTGTTCTCTTGCGTTAGCATAGAACTCTCGAATGACTAGCACCATAGTCAGACTTGGTTGGGCTACAAATAGCTCCTAGTTTTTGGCGCTAATAATATCATCGATACTCTCTACAAGTGAGTCAAACCCCCTTTCTGGGATACATTTCCAGCTTACAATTGATCTTTGAAAATTTTCCATTTTAGTGCCATTAACAAATGTACGCTTAATTGGTTTATCAGATTCAGCAATTTTCCTTTTCTTAGATGGCCCAATGGAAGTTAAATTTCTAGGAGACATAGTTGTTTTGCTTCACCAAGGTATGATAGTCAACAAATATTACTCAATGGACAATGAGAAGTTTCATAAACTACACAAAAGAGTGATCTTGTTTTGCGGAAGCAATTCACCAAACATGAAGCATGCACTTCCACAAACTAGTAGTTCCTCCTTCAATGAAGCATCCAATATCATTCCAATACAAAACCATAATACAAACAACTTCACTCATAACAAGAATCATGAAAATTTTACAAACACTTCTATTTAAGCATTTCAATGAACACCCCATGTTCACTTGTGAAAATCCAACCTCCCAACTCCTCAAATTCTCAAATCCACCATGAAGTCTTAATAAAAGCAATGGAATCAAGACTTTTGAGTAAGTAAAATAGTTTATTTTGCTTGTCACTTGATTCCGAGATGAGTCTTCCCAATCTGTGAAACCCAACTTCGAAAATGGCTTTGAGGGAGCAAAGATATGTCAACCCTTGTCATTAGGAAGATGAATTTGTTGTGGGGAATGAACAAGGGAGAAAATGCTTGGAATGGAAGTTGAAGAATCTAGGGATGGGAAGCTCGAAGAGGGGAGAACAAAGGGAGGCTCTTGAATGAGGAACAAATGGAGCAAAACATGAACCGTTCATGTTTATGAAGTGGGAAGGGGAGAGAAGTGGTGCTTGAGCGCCGATTTGGGCACTTGAGTGCCAATTTCGCTGGTCTAGGCTATTATTTTCATTAAGTTTAGTGGCGCTTGAGTGCCACTTAGGGCGCCGGAGTGCCCAAATGGCTATTTTGAAATTTCATTTCCTGGATTCTTCACCCTGCCAAGTATGATTCGTTGCAAGCATTGTTATGTCTGAAGCTCCATGTTCTCCAAATCATTTGCTTAATCCTTCCTGCCATGATCATATCCTGTCAAAACATGCAACATAAATCAATTAATGAGCTTTATTGAATCATGTAACAAGCAAATCAATTCAATCTAACCTAAATCAGTTTTATTATTATCAATGAAATAAATAGACAATGTAAAAATTCATCACCACATCTACAAAACGGAAGTAAATGAAAGCTTGAAAGCTTGGGTTGCCTCCCAAGTAGCACTTAGTTTATAGTCTATAGCCCGACTAGTGTTCTATCTCAATCGCCGTCCTTCAAGTGGGTCACCTCCCCACTTCTCCTTTCATGTCCGAAATAATGCTTGACATGTTGGCCATTAACTTAAAATGTTCTCCCATCCTGCATCCTCTCTTCAACTACTCCATGAGGGAAAACTTTATTTATAACAAATGGTCCTGACCACTATGATTTTAGCTTTCCAGGAAATAGTTTAAGCCTTGAGTAAAAAGCAAAATGTGTTGCCCTGGTTGGAGTTCCCAGTTGACAATGAGTTTTTCATGCCATCTCTTCATCCTCTCCTTATAAATTCTAGAATTTTCATAAGCTTGCTGATGAAATTCCTTCAACTCATTCAATTGATGCATCCACTTCTGACCTGCAGCCTCCAAATTTAAGTTAAGCTTCCACATTGCCCAATATGCTTTGTGCTCCAATTCTACAGGAAGATGGCTTGCCTTTACAAAGAGTAACCTGTACGGAGACATGCCCATGGGTGTTTTGTATGCCATTCGGTATGCCCATAGTGCATCTTCCAATCAGTTTGACCAATCTTTATGATTCCCTGCTAATGTTTTCTCTAGTATCTGTTTTATCTCCCAATTGGACACTTCAACTATTCCATTTGCCTATGGATGATAAGTAAGCGCCACCTTGCGTCTCGCTCCCTACTTAGTAAGTTATTGAACAGTTTATTGCAAAAATGGGAACCTCCATCATTGATGATTGCCCGTGGTGTCCCAAACCTTGAGAAGATGTTCTTCTACAAAAACTTTAACACTACTTTAGCATCATTTGTTAATGTGGCTACTGCTTCCACCCACTTTGAAACTTAATCGACAATAAGTAGAATGTATGAATGACTGCTAGAAATTGGAAATAGTCTCATGAAGTCAATTACCCAGACATCGAACTTTCACTTTAAGAATATTCATCAGTGGCATCTCATTTCTCTTTGAAATTGTTCCCATTTGTTGATAGCGATCACATGTTTTAAAAAATTTATAACTGTCTTTAAAAAGTGATGGCCAATAAAACCTAGATTGTAGAACTTTTGCAACAGTTCTATAAGCACTATGATGTCCTCCATATGCAGATGAATGGCAGCTTTGTAGTATCTCTTGAATTTCTTCTTCAGGGATGCATCTTTGGATCATTTGATCTATGCATATCTTGAATAGGAATGGGTCATCTCAAAGATATGCTTTGACATTATGTAAAAACTTCTTCTTCTTCTAGCCTTCAATGTTTGGAGGATAAGTTCCAGATGCTAGGTAATTCACAAAGTCTGCATACCATGAAAATTTTCTACTCAAGGTAAAAAGTTGTTAATCAAGAAATCTCTCCTCAATTGATGTTCCTGCTTTGGGTTGTTCCAACCTTGATAAATGATCTTCCACTACATTTTCACTTCCTTTCTTATCTCGAATTTCCAGATCAAATTATTGTAATAAGAGTATCCATCAGATCAATCTAGGTTTGGCATCTTTCTTTGAAAATAAATATCGGATTGCAACATGGTTACTATACACTATCACCTTCGATCCAATGATGTAGGATCTAAATTTCTCCAATGCAAACACTGCAACTAGCATCTTTTTATCTTTTGTAGTGTAATTCTTCTATGCATCATCTAGAGTTCGGCTCACATAGTAGATTGCCCGAAAGATCTTATCATTCTTTTGACCCAGTACTTCACCCAATGCCAAATCACTAACATTGCACATCAACTACAATGGTTCATCCCAGTTGGCATTGTCAAAATTGGTGCAGAAATCAGTTTCTCTTTTAAAGTGTAGAATGCCCACTCTCTATTAAGATAGAATATATAATACCTACTTTTAGCAACCTCAATACCTCTGATCTTACTACCTCTTTCATCACCGGGTTAAACCTCCTCTATGGTTCTCTTGATGGCTTGGATGATTCTTCTAGTAGAATTATGTGCATGGAAATTATTGGGCGTATCCCTTTGATGTCATCTATTGACCATGCAATTGCTAATTTGTGCTCTCTTAAGATTCACAATAGCTTTTCTTCTTCTAAACCTGATAAAGAGGAAGAAATAATCATTGGCAAAGAAGAATTACTGCCTAGATATGCATATCTAAGATGTCTAGGTAGCTACTTGAGCTCTGTGGTAGCCTTGTCTTTCTCAACAATTGAGTTCTCCACTAGTACTTCTAATTTCTTGTTGGTTCTTTCTACAAAAACCGATTCCAATGCTAAAGTGTACTCTAGAACATCTCTAGAACTTGTGTTTTCCTGGCTAACTGAGTTTGAAATGCAGTTTTCCAAAGGATCTTGAATGCATTCATTAGTGAATATAGAATTAATGCACTCATTCAAAACTTCTATTCTACTGCATGTTTCATTCTTAAGAGGGAAATTGATAGAACAGTAAATGTTAAAGTTTACCTGTTCATCATTTATCCTCAATGTTAGATCTCCTTTCAGGATATTAATCAGTGCCCTTCCTGTAGCTAGAAATGGTCTTCTCAATATCAGGGGCACTTCATGATCTTCCTCCATGACTAACATAATGCAGTCCACTAGAAAGATGAACTTATCCACCTGTACCAACACATCTTCAATAATCCCCCATGGATAAGTCAAAGATCTATTGGCAAGCTGCAATGTTATTGTTGTCGACTTCACTTCCCCAAGTCCTAGTTTCTGAAAAATAGACAAAGGCATTAAATTAATAGGTGCTCCCAAATCGCATAATGCTTTATGAAAAGATTAATTTCCAATCATACAAGGGATAGTGAAACTCCATGGATTCTTCAATTTCTGAGGAAGTTTTCGCACTACTTTCTTCTATTAAGTTTACTGTTTCAAATTCCTCCAACTTTTGCTTCCTAGGCATTATCTCCTTCATAAATTTAGCATAACTAAGCATCTGCGCTAGAGCTTTTGCAAATGGAATATTGATGTGAATCTTTTTTAACATGTCCAGAAACTTTTTGGACTGTTCATCAATTTTCTTCTTTTGGAACTCTGAGGAAAAGGAAGTTTGGGTTGCAAAATAGGGGGATTGTCAAGAAATACAATTCTCCTTGGTTGGTACTCTTCTTTCTCAGGTTTTTCTTATTCCTCTCTTGATCCTAGTTTTCCATTCTCTCAAGAGTGTTTTTTTGATTTTTCAGTCTTTACTTGCATTTGTGTTGATTCCAGTTCTCTTCCACTTCTTAGCATATAGCATTGCAATACTATCTTGGATTCTTCTCTATGTTGGTTGGAAAAGAGTCTCTATTTGAATTGTTGGATGAGCTAGCAATCTGCCCAATCTATGTTTCTAAGACTTAATGGAAGCATTGATATTTCCCATATTTGTCTCGATATTATCAAGTCTCACCTCATTCCTAGCAAACCTATTCCAACTTTCTTGAATAAAAGTTCCCATAAGATCTTCCAAGGTTGGCTTCTTTTCAGATGGTTGGGACTGATTTTAGGGTTGACGTGACTGTTGAAATCCAAGAGGATGATGTAAGTTATTTCTTTGATTTCCATAGGGAAGGTTATCCTGATTTCTCCAATTCCTAGGATAGCATGGATTCTACATATTATTTCCCCAAAAATTGTTGTAGCCCTTGTTGATGTATTGCACTTCTTCTCTGGTTGGATCTTTGATAGTATATGGTAAAGAAGAAGAAGAAGAAGTTTCTCATACAGTTGTCATTCCTTTAGGTGCTGAATTGGCAATGGCCATTTGATGTGTTAATGAAGACATCTATGTTGTCAAAGCTGTAATCGTACTGTCAAAGCTATAATCGGATACACTTCAAGATAACCTGCCACTTTCATTACCATATTTCTCTCATTCGACTACTGGAATGTATTTGAAGCCATTTTCTCAAGTAGTTGGTATGCCTTCGCTATAGTTTTGGCCATTAGTGAGCAACCAGAAGTAGTATCTACTATTGTCCTTGTTTGGCTGTTCAACCCATTGTAGAATGACTAAATCTATAGCCAATTTAGAAAATGGTGTTATGGACATCTTCTAAGTAGATCCTTAAATCTCTTGTAATACTCATACAGTGGCTCAAAATCTATCTATTTGAATTTTCCAATCTCACTTCTTAATTGAGCAGTCTTGGCTGGAGGGAAGAATTTTGCTAGGAATTTCTCCACCATTTCATCCCATGTTGTTATGCTTTCGGGTTGTAAACTCTGCAACCAGTTTCTTGCTTTGTCTCTTAATGAGAAAGGAAAAACTATCAATTTGATGGCCTCATCTGGTATTCCATTCATTTTTACTGTATCACTGATCTCCTGAAATATGGCTAAGTGAATGTTCAAGTCTTCACTTGGTGAACCCCCAAACTAGTTTTGTTGAACCATGTTGATCAAAGATGGCTTCAATTCAAAATTGTTTGCATTAATGGCTAGATAAGTGATACTAAAGTAGTTTTCATTAACCACTGGTCTAAAATAATCTCTAATTGGCCTCTATTGTGGGGGTGGATTTTGTTTTATCTGTGGCTAAATTTGTGCTTGATCGGCCATTGCTCTTCTTTCTGTTCGCTTTGCTTTGTGAATCTTTTTCAGTGTTCTCTTTATTTCTAGATCAAAAGAAATAATATCAGAATTTCTAGGATCTTGCATACACTGCTATGAAAAATTAAGAAATTGAATTTGTTCTGCAAAAAACTAAAAAGGAAATTGGACTTGCTTAAAAGAAAAGAGAAAAAATTCCAAATTAAAGCATCCTATCTATTGACGATATTAGTAAAAGAAAATTGAAATATCACCAATCCTTGGCAATGGCACCAAAAACTTGTTCACTACAAATTATATCGCAAGTGTAGAGAGTTAAGTTTTATAGTTTAGTGATGAGTTAGTGTTGTATCCAAAGAGACCATGTATTTTAACCTTTCACTAACTATTTTTATAGATAATTTGACTTTATTTGGATGACCAAAAAGAGGTGAATCTTAACTAACAACTAAAACAGAATAGCTTTGAATCGAATAAATCAATATTTGGAAATCCTAGAGGATTCATTCATGGTAATTTCAACTCAAATATGATTTAACAATGCATAAGTTTATAAACCGAGAATCCCAATTTCCTTAACCCCGCTCTTCCAAGTGATAGGTTAAATCTCTATTCTCGAAACCCTAATTTTGATATCCCTATAAAAATCTGAGTAATAAGAATGCATTAATATCTATGGTTCTCTGCTAAAGATTTCATAAAACATAAAATTTCTCCCAAGACATCTATAGTTTTATGCTGTGATATTTAAATCCTAATTAAGGTTACCTATCCCAAGTGTCAAACCCTATTTACAAAATCACCCAATGGGTAGCAAATCAATTGAAAGCCTTACACACCAAATATTACAAATAAACCTAATTGCATTGCCAAACAAGAAAGTCATTGATTACACCATGAACTTAACATAAAATCCATCTCTCCTCTAGAAAAAGAGAGATTGGCCACTCATGATGCAAAATAAATCAAACCAATAAAATTCTAACATAATTATAGTTCCAATTTCACGATAAACTACAAAGAAAAGGAAGGAAAATAAATTAAAGCCAAAACAATTCAACATTTTCCCCCTTTTCAACCTGTTCTTCACTCCTTGGTGATCACCTCGAACCTCTTGATCTCCAAGTTGATCTTCTCTCCTTTAAAACCTACTTCAAAAACTCTCTAAAAATTCTAAAGAACCATAGCCTCCAAGTGCTCTGAAGTGTCTCCTCAAACCCTAGCCAAAAAACCCTTTTTAAACCAACCCAAATAAGTGGAAATATGCAATCTGCAGAAAATTCGGATGTCTCTTTAACCATATGGGCACTGGAGCACCTGGATTAGGTGCTCATGCGCCTAATTTGCTGCCTATTTTTTTGTTACTCTTTGTAATTTAGGTGCCAGAGCGCCGATATTAGGAGCCTGAGCGCCCATTCTATTTCCCGTTTCTGCTGCTCTACTCCGTTCTTGTTTTGAGTTGTGCTTTATATCCTTGGTTTAGCTTCATTACTCCTAGATCTAAGACACCTATAAAAAATATAACATGTTAAGAAGTTATAAATTCTCAAGGATTAACAAGTAAATAAGCTTGTTTAATATTAATATAAGCGAATATAATTCGCTTATTAGTTATAGTATTGTATATTTAGATGAATATTATATTGGTTTAGTGTGTTTATTGCTATCACAATGTGACTATAATTCTAGGCAGTTATGGGTGTGTTTTATGGGTGAGTTTGTGTAGCACCCCCATTTTAGGGTACTACACTCATATCCTAGTGAAGTATTTTAGTACCACACTAGTAGAGCCTTCCCTGAAATGTGAGATTTTTAATCAAATAAATTACCTATCAAATCATTCTCAATCCCACACATATATACTTACACACCCACAAATTCCCAGAGTCAATTAGAATTCCCAAGGTAACGACAAATAGTAATTAAATCTGAAATAAACTCCAATCTCAACATAAATAAGTAAGTCTTGAGTCATCTAAATAAATTTATTACATCACTTGTCTAATCTAATTTAGAGGGTCTGCAATAACAAAATAAATGAAAAAGAGTCTCAACTATGGTTTCAAGAATTTCGCCATATGTCTAAGCTTTGCACCTACTGCCCTTCATGAGCACCAACCCATGATTAGGTTCCATCGTCTATCCTGGCTTCTAAAAACATATATAACAATGGAGTGAGTTCCAGGCAAACTCAGTAAATAGATTAATGAAAAACCATGATAAAAATAACTAAGTCAACAATCCAAACATCACATAAGCAATCAATAAGTTTCATAACAATTATGCTTAACGATATGCTTTCTATGCACAACATAGGTCACATACTATGTTATATCATGGGGTACTCATCTCCCATATATCATTATCCGACCATGTGATACATAACTCCCATATATCATTATCACGCCATTGGGTACATAACTCCCATACACTCATGTCATATCACGGGGTACACAACTCCCATATGTCTATACCATGTCATGCCATGCAATCATGCCACATCTCATAAAATAATCCTATAAATTTCACAAATTAAAGATCATTCCAAATTTTATCATTTCAAAAAATCTACATGAAATATCATACACAGAGCATCCAATCAACCATGCCTGGAAGCAAATAAGCATCCAAAATAACCATTCACAATACCTTGAAATTCATTTCAAAAATCTACTTACCTCAATTCTTCGAAATTTTGGATTTCTTTCTTTATGCCAAGTAACCAACAATCCACCCTCTCAATCAAGTATCACAACCCTACATTCATCATAACATATTAAATCATTTACATACCACAATTATGTAAATTAATTTCCCTTTCACTTTCATCAATTTTTACCAAGTCTAAATTTAGGGTTTTCATTCCCATTCGCCAATTCAACTTTTCTATACTTTAAACATCATTTTTCAAGAAAATAATAACTCTACTTATTATGTTTCTCAATTTACAATACGAAAATTTTATGAATTTGCAAAACAGCCCCTTACTTTACATATTTGACTTTCTATCGATAAATCCTCATACATGCTTCATTCTAATCAACTTTCTCAACAATTCTACTTCATGATTGGCATGATTAAACACATTAATCATCAATAATTATTCACAACATGTTCCATGTTATCTCCATAAAATAAACAGGCCCTAATTTAATGATTTTCAATTTAATATTCATGCCAATGTAATTTCATTTTTGTCTTATTATATACAACACATAAATCATTGTTAAATTCATGTATTATACTCATAACATATATTATACTCATAACATCTTTAACTAAGTAAAGAACCCTAAATTTCACATATTTCATGAAATTAATTAGGGTTTTCATTCCAATATTATTTCCCCTTAATTTTACATGAATTTCTCATTCAAAATATATCAATTCAACCCCTTTTTCTAGGGTTCAATGACACCTACGAATTTCATCTTCAATGGTAACCCTAATTGCACAAATCCTTAATTAATCTCCCCCACATCATAAAGCTCTTATAATTTATGATTTACCATATCAAAATAAATCAAAACAATGGAATTAAACTCAACTTTTTGTGTTGGAAAAAATCAACAATATTATTGTCCACTTCCAACCAATTTTGCCCACTTGATTTTGATGAATACTTGATGAAAATCTTATTGCAACCTTGCTGCCTTTTTGGATTGATTAGAGGAAATTTTTATTGGACAATTTATGGAATGAATTCATGTTGAGATGGGGAGAAGCGGGTTGTTTACATTGAATGCCGTGCTATTGACGTGAACTCCATTCTATACAACTTGCCTTAACTCTATTGTTATAAATTTTGGATAGCTTGCAACTCACACATAGCAAATTTAGAATGGAGCTTGCGTACATAATGTTTTAGGTAATTGGACAACAATTGAACTCCTTCAATTATGTATAAACCTAATGTGAATTTGGATAGCAATATATGTTAATTAATTCACATTATTTCTATCTCATATAAACTAAATTTTCATGCAATTAAATTATCATCTTGGATAGCAATATAAACACCCTTGTTCATACTTAAATTGGACAACAACTTGATCATTACTTAACTTCCAGATTTCATCATCAATTTAACACTAAAATTTCCCATTATCCCTCTTTGCACTATACTAAACTTGGAAGTAAATTTTAGTATAAGTTAAGGCTTATTCATCAAAAGTGGTCTACATTAAAATTGTATATTTTATTTTTATCTTTCCAATTAATCAAGAATCATTAAATTTTGAGTTCATATAAGAAAGTTATAGCGAAAACACTATAATTATCTCCAATTCAAGAGGCATCACATTATGGGCCCCTGGACTCAAAATATAAGCTGAATTAGAAAACATATTCACCATGAAAGTTTTACCCCATGAAATTATATAAACAATTCAAAAATAATAACCTAATGCTGAGTTCGTATGAAATGTTATAGCTAAAATACAAAAACTGCTCCAAAAGAATGAAAATTCTAGAAATCACATTAAATTTCATTCCTGAAATCATATTATATTTCCTAATTTACATCATTAATCTTCATGTTTGATCATCATGCTAATCACTCTTGATGATGTGTAAATTAAATCCAATTAGGCACCAAATCAATGCACTAAAATTCAACAATATATCTCTCATGTTTCATATAATAATTTGACAACAATTTGATTAATTTTGTCCATATCAATTGATCATCAATTTAACCTTCTTTCCTAGTAATCCTCATGATAGGAAAATACCATTATAAATCAAATACTGTAATTCTTATCATCATCAAGTAAAAAAAAATTTGCTAACTCAATAATACAAAGAAAAATAAAATTTACCTCAAATCCTGGGATGTCACAGTTTGGTAATTTATGCTAGTCATTTATAGTTAATGAAATCTAGGTTTGAAATGACAATTGTATTCCCAGTGCTAATCCTTCTATTTTAGGATAGATTCTGCCAAATTTTTGACTGAATGTTCCCCTTAAAAATATAAAAATTACTGAGTAATAGTCAAATGCATAAGTCCCTAGGCGGGGTGTGACACTAACCCAACCATTAAAATTATCATTATTTGTTTAAGTAAAAATTCCAATATCATTCCAATCAAAAACTATGTTGATAAAAAAAATAAAATCAGTTGAGAGTAAATCTCAACTCATTAAAATTGTCTGATTATTAAATAAAATAATATAATTTTAATGAAAATATCCAAACTTTCTAAAGTATTCATCTCATCTAAAATATTAATTATATATGATTTCAATGCTTGAGTGAGTGGAATTAATTAAATTTTGAATTTTATACATATTTTTCTAATTTTTTCAAAAATTCCACACAATACTTCAGTCAAAGTAATTTTTAATATGCTAATTTACTTTGGTCATAGATGCACTAAGAAAGTGTTTCCATGTGTGTGCATCTCTATATGCAAATATATCAAGAATGTACACATGAAACAAGCAAACAAACAAACAAAACAAAAACAACCAATCGGCCATATATATAAAACAACTTACCAAAACTCTCCCATAATACATTATCATTAAATGACCAGATAAAAACAATGGAGAATCAAAAATTTTAACCCTCCAAATAAATAGGAAATCAATTACTTTTGGATCATCCTTGAACTATTATGGTGTGGATTGCTTTGCCCAAAGTGAAAGTGGGCCACACATTAAATGTATTGATTATCATGCCTGTTCAAAAATATTTAAAATATAAATTTATGTTCATATAAAAATAATCAAAATTGGTGGGCCACAATGAACAAAAATGTGAAGAAGGGTTTTTTCACCATTGAAATAATTTTATGATTGAATATAATTTGTATCATGTTATATGCATAACTAAATTATTAAATATGTATTTTTTATTAGATAAATTAATAATAAGATATTTTAAAACACAAAAGTGGGTTGTCTTATTATGATTTTTAAGGTAAATATTTCAATATATATATATTTACTATAACCCACCTAGTTGTCTGACTTTGATAATTTTACATGAACATAAGACATCATATTTAAAATGTTTTGAACATGTGTCGTCACTTTTCATCTCAATTACAGAGTGAGTCTGTGACCAAGGTAACAAACAATCCAAGTCCCTAGGATATGTAGTTGGGACTCGGGATCACCGTTTATAGACAGTACGCATCTAGCTTGTTAGCTAGCGAAATATCATGGCAATCCAAGGCGTGGTTGATACACCACCTACTGTCTTCTATTTTATGTTGTCTGCATGTGTAACAAAGAAGCTTAGAAGGCCTCCTAATAACCCCCGTAAGCAAAATTTGCAAGCTACGTCAAATTAAACACATCTATTCAACCAAGATGGCCTACCTCCACTGCAGACGGTTAGCCGCATCTCCCAATGAAAACGATTGGGAAAGCTCTATTCCATCCTCCAACAGCCAAAGTCTGCCACCTTTAAATCAAACTACCTAGCATTGCTTGCACTCAAAGCCTCCATCCTTCTCACACCAAAACCAACCCGCCAACATACCTTGCTGTTTATATCTGCGTAAGTTTTGCTCCTCACGTTCAGGTGCAACTATTCTCATGGCCAAAGCGAATCAAGGTGAGAAATCTGTGGCATCGCTTGAGTATTCTTCGAAGGTAACACCTTGTACCATTCTTCTATCGTGGTGAATACTATCATAATCGCATACTCCATGACTGGAAAACGAAAAAAGGAATAAACCATTGTGTTGTAGAAATTTATCTGTTTTTAAAATGGCCTTCTGTGGCTGGCTTTAATACAATTCATTTTTGCGATATTTATTTTATTTTTTTGAAATACCCAATTCGATTAGCATTTTACCATTTTAATGAACGAATACTAGAAGCTGTCTAAATCATCTGATATTTTCTAGCAACCCACGGCGACCGAATGTGAGCCATGCCATGGCCGATGCAATCTTGCAGGCATGAGCATTGTAGACCTTGAAAATCTGAGCAAAGTTTTCGTTTATTTCTTTTCGTCCTCAATTTTCAGAGAATGGAGAAAACTGATGGGGCACAAATGAAAGTGGAGCTTAAACAAGGGGTAAGATCTTGTATCAAATCTCTTTTTTCACTCTTCTATCGGAGATCACTATTAAGTTCTATCTATAAACAGAGAGAGCAAAAAATCATACTTTTTCTAGCGTTGGTTACTATTTTATGACAAAGCATTATTATTTTTCAAGTGAGAAGAGGTTTGGTAGGTTAGACAGGTAATCGGCTCATGGACCAACATGTACTCGTGCGTACGACGTTAGTGCCATGCAAATCTTGGACTCCATGTATAAGAAGACCGAGAGACAGAATTAAGGCTAATCCAACGGCTTTGCAGGTCTACCATGTCTTTTGATTGTTGGATTGGAATACTTCCGCCTTATGGGCCGTCACTTAATGTGTTATTTCATTTTTTGTTCTCTTTTTTGTAAAGCATTGATTAAAGTGTAACCTTTTAGCTTTCTTTATTTGTTCATTTTATCTTTTATATCATAGGTGGCTAGATTACGTAAGATGCTGAATTATGAAGAGAGGGTGCATGAAATATTAGAAAGTGCATCCCGAGGGAATGTCAGATCCATTCCTTCCTTCCTACCAACCAAGGTAACCATCTCCACCATTTTGATCCATGTACAAATCTCGAGTCTGTGCAGCAAACAAGCAAAGCAAATGGTGGGCTTGAAATCAACGATGGAGCTAAAATCTTCATCAAGTAAGCCACTAGTGTGCAATGAATTAATCACGATAACAGTATTACAGACAATAAGCCATCTCTAGAGCGAATCCATCTTTTGAACTGCTTATGCAATGCACGGGAGATATGCGGGCACATTTCTTGCAGTTACATGTACTAAACTTGGGACTCGAAATGCAGATGAAGGAGCTCCTAGCAGAACTAGCAATGGTAGATGATGAGATCGCTCGTCTTGAGCATGAAATCAGCATCCTCCAGCAGAACCTAAACGAGGATCAAAAGCCCTCTGAGATATCAAAATCCCAACCACTATACCACACAAATGTGAACTTGTTTTCTCCATTCCAACGGTCCCTTGCGCTGCCACGTCCATCAATCGCTGCCAAATGGACACATGAAAGGGGTCCGTCAGAAGCCCGAGCTTTGTTCTTCATAAACCAAGCTATCAAAGGCGACTACACATCCAACGGCTTTGTAAGTAGCAAAGAAAAGATGAGGCATTCTACAGGAACCTTTGATCATAAAGGAGGCCAGAGGGAGGTTGGACTGCAAGATAAGATGTCAAGGAAGAGGGGTATGATGGAAAGGCCCTTCTCACACAAACTTCCACCAAAGCATCCAAATGCCAAGGTTAGTGATGCATTTTCCTGGGCTCCGGTCTTCTGATACATGCAAGCATGCTATTACTTGTGTTGAATGGCAGTGTTATGTACGTGGGACGGAAATTTTTTGTAGAATTAGTAAAGAAAGAAAAGAAAAACAAAGATGATGCTACACATGAGCCCCACATTTTTCTATGCAGACCATCCAACTCAAAGTCTAATTTTTTAAGCGATGCATTTTTTTTTAAAATGTTACTCGACTGTTTTTCTTTTCTTTTTTATGTTTAATCAAGTAGCTGTATGTATGCAGACAGCCCATATGTAGTTTTTATTCAAGTCTGGAGGCGGCTGAGTAGGATTATATATTCCAGTTATTATGGTAGGTATGGAAAATCAAGGGATGAGCTCGGCACAAAAGCCAGGATATGATATTAAGATAAAAGTGGATCCTTTTTCTTTGCTGGAGTTAGTAATTCAAACCCGTTGGAATATGTAATGATCAAAGGATTAGGAGACTACAGCGAAGAGCACTTTCCTTATGTCCTTGGATAACATTTTAGATATTGATTTAGGTCTAACAATTGACATCAATACTCGAGTTACAAACAAAACACCGTGTAAATATAAAAATATAAGAAAAAAAAAAGGTATGCTAGCGGCCCACCTGAGAGAAATGGATCTAAATATAGGGCTTAGCAGTCAGGCCTAAAAAGTGAGTCCAATGGGAGGGCATAAGGCAAATAAAGGCCTAGATGGACAAGATGTAAGCCTAGAGTAAAGATGTAAGTGAAGCCACTGCTGTGAAGACGTAAGCTGTAACTTAAGTGGGACAGATAAAAGATTAAAGAGGGGCAACCCCCTAGTTCTTTAGACACAATTGCTTAAAGATTGCAATTTTTGTAACTCAGAGTTGTAAGATATTGGTATTATTCTCTGGTGGTCATATATGTGTGGAGCAATTTCAACCACGGTCCTCAAGGTGTTAAGTTGTGGGGACTTTCTTCAACCCGAAAGTCCAGATTTGAGGTTTGATTGTCATAGTAGACTAAAAGGCTCATGAAGCTATAAAAAGGCCTCAACAATGAATGGAATTGCGGGCTGGTTTGATTAGGCTTATTTGTTTGAAATAAGTTACTCCAAAAAAATAAGTTATAATTAAGTCATAAGCACCAACTGGGGTGCTTTTTTGCTGAGTAAATTTTTATCTTCCTTCCCTATGCTTAACAAACATTGCATAATTCCCAAATATTTAGACGCCTAAAAAACATGCGTCAGTCTACGGGCAAATGGAAAAATTCAGACCATCTGAATTTACTATGTAAACGACACCATGCATGCGTCATAAATCTCGATATCTAACATTTTGATTATAGAATCTACTAGACAAAGAAATTCATCACAGCACAAATTATTATGAAAAAAGCAATAATTGTGCATTTTTCCTGCTACTATCCATGTACTTGGGAACCATGAAATTGACGGTCCAAAATCATTATGCATGGATGAAACATGCAAAGGCTAAGGAAGATGCCATAACTTATGAAACTGTCGGACATTTAAATATCTAATATAAGGACACAATTGTTGGTCGAGATGGTTTCAAAACTCGGATAGTCCAAAGAAATACTTGTATTTATCCAAATTTCAGCTCTGTATATTTATATATCAAATTGACATTACATAAAGTAGTTTATTTTAATTTATCCGAATGTTTCAATTCTATTATTTAAATACTTAAGTCTTTTAGCTATAGGCACATAAAGGCAATTTAGTCCTTTGTTTATTATTATAGAATTTCAGCTTTGTTTGTATCAAATGCAGTTTAATAGTTTTAAGTCATTTTTGTTAGTCATATCAAACAAACTTTGCTTAGTTGACTTTAGGTGTGTATTAGCTTCAGTTTCTTATTAGGGAAATATGTAACACCTTGATCTCAAAGTCACCACCTCATAGCACCCCTCTTAAGCTCTTTTTGGATAGGGTGTGTAAGGGGCGTACTAGCAATGCAAGTGCATTACCTTGTGAATTGTATTAGAAAAGTAATGTTTAGAAAACTAAACCGAAAGTTGAACTATTTAAGTGTCTGGTTCTGGTTCAATTGGCGGAGTGAACTGGGTTAAGCCAGTAACGTCAGCATAATATAATTATAACAAATAAATAATTAAAATAATTAAAAATATGGGTAATAATAAAAAAATATAATTTTTTGGTAATTAAGATGTTACATCAATCTTGAAAGGTCTCAAGAAGAGTGTAGCTAATGCACTTGCATTAACAAATATGTCCAAACTGACCCTACGTTCTTATAGCTCATGGCATGACATTGCTCTTGTCACCTTTCTTGAGACATCCCAAATCACAATCGTGGCAATATTTAGGGCTATAGGAAGTTGCCAAAACCATGTCCTCGGGATCATGGTCAAGTGGGATTACTTGAAAACCTATTTTTTCAAGATCACATTATTTAAATGTTAAGAAGATTATAATCAAGTAAATGAAAGAAATTTACTTAACTGTTAGATCCTTTGATAACTTAAAATAAATTCACCCTGATCAACATTCTATTAAATACGTTCACCCCAAATTTTCCAAAACATAAGCTCCCATGTTAGGCAGTCCCCTTGCATAATGGGATGCTGATGGGGAACATGAGAGATTATCAATCACTATGAAAACTCCTTCTCTCTTCCCGTTCAAAAATCCTCAAGGTATTTAGAGTTGTGAGAGTATGTGTAATTTCCCTTTCAATGATTTCACACTCGACCGACGAATTCTAGAGTAATAGAATAAATGAGTTCATATTGAAGTCATCTTCTTTCGCTTTTCGCATTCCAGAAAGAGGTACGCGATTTAATTTGGTTTTCATCATTGTATCAAAGCCTGGTTATCTGTCTTATTGCTTGTTTTTCTTAATTATTAATTAATTGATTTATGAATATGCTATTCTGTAAGTTGTTGGAAGAGAGAATTCAAAATTTGGATTTGTTTCTAATTAAGGGATTTCAATAAATTTCAACAAAAAATTATGATTAGTTCCAAATTGCGTAGAGTTGCAATTCAATTTTAGATTCCTTCCAAATTGAGTAGAGTTGCACTTCAATTTTGGATTTGTTCCAAATTAAGATTGTAGAAAGTTTCAATAGAATCCCTAGCAATCTAGATTGGTTCTAAATTAAATAAATAGAATTACTTCTGAAATAAATTTTTAGAATTATTAATGGGATTATATTAAATGAATTCAATATTATATTTTATCATATTAATGAATAAATAAAAATATTTGAAAGTGTGTCCGGCAACTAGAAGCCACTAGACGTTGAAATGAAACCGCATCTTGAGGAAGTAAGGAAGGCTGAGCCAGGCTATGGCCAAGCCCAACTTCATTGCCATAGAAGGAAGTTCTAGGCTTCACTGTTCAAAGCACATGGAAAGAAGTTTTGGGCTTCAGTGTACAAAGCCTAGCACACTAGACCTAGAGCCCAGCATCAACACTAGCACCATTGATCAACTGGTGGTAGAAGTTGCAGGCGACTATGACAGTGGGTCAAGCCCAATGAATAGTGACTAGCACATTAGATAGGCTCAGGTTTCCAAGGCCTAGACTAGGCTTTAACTTAGATGCCAGCCTAGATTCTGGCCAAGGTGCTGGTCTAGTGCCAACGAATCACCACCTAGGTCCATGGTGGGCCGATAGCCTATGGCGAAGGCCTTTTGGTGACACATAGCACCCCATTATTTGCCCATTTTAATTTTTGTGTAATTTTTTACGATGAACTCCAATTTGGACAAACAAATAATCAATTTCTATGTTTATTGATGCTTTAAATTCATTACAAGGGTTAGATTTATGCTTGAAGTCTCCTTATACATGTTTTTTGGTGTATAACATATTTTGACCTTATTAATAATGTAAATCTTCATTTGTGTTGCAAGTAGTCACTATGAATAAGGAACTCTTGAAAATCCCAATGAATACATTGTCAAACTTCATTAATTATAAGATGAATCCAAAGCATAATATGTATGATCATATGACTTTCATGATGGCTATGATTGTGGACTTTAAAAGCATAGGCATTCATGTAAACTCCAAACAACATGTTTGTGCTCTTATTTACTCCCTACTAAAATCTTGGAAAATAGAGAAGCTCACTCTAAGTCACTATAGAAATGATCCAAATATTTGGCATCTAAGATGTGAACTTGAGTTGATGCAGGAACGCCAAGTTATAACTAGGATAAAATGATCCATAATCCTATCAATTTGTCCCAATCTTTGCACGACTAATTTTGTGAAAGCTAGCATAGGCAAAAGAGGCTTCTTGCTAGGTCGAGTATACTAAGTATTAAATCGAGTGATTACTTAATTATTTTTTGTGACACTTTTTATTATAAACCCCAAAAAGGACTTTGTAATACTCAAGCATAAATATACAAGCCCGATTTAATCTCTTCTAAGCTTTGTAAGCTTAATATAATCTAATTATTTTTTTTTAAATAAAAGTATACTTTTTTGAGTGAGAGTTCTTAAGTTGGTAAGATTTAAAAGAAATTCTTACTTGAAACTAAGATTTTACACATTCCAATTGAACCAATGATGATTTGACATTTGAGACACAAAAGTGATTGGGAGCATAGCAAAGTTTTGATTTTATTCCTTTAGTCATATTATCATTAGTTTAGTCTATTTTCTATAGTAAAATCACTAGTGTATGCTTTAGAATGTTAATAATAATTTTGTGTATGTCTCTTACAATAAACTTGATATCAATCATTGCATCCAAAATAATTGTTGCTAACTTGAACAAAGGCACAAAACAAAATGGTGATAACTTTGATATCTAGCATTGTAAGGTTTGATATATTCTTGAGGAACTAGAAGGACTAGAAACATTAACGAACGTCTTGAATGAACCTGAAAATAGAAATGCTGCTCAAAATAGAAGTGATCATGAGGCTTTTATTGCTTGTAAAGAGAAGAATAACATTACTTGCATGATATTGTTGAGAAGCATGCAAGATGATCTCATGTATGAAATTGAGGAGTATCAAAATGCTCTAGCCATGTGCTAGCATTGAAAGAAAAGTATAACAGTATCTCTACTACAAGGGCGAGAAGACTAACCATTACGTTTAATACTTATAAAAAGTGCCAAAATCACACTATAAGGAAGCATCTTAGGGAGATGTCAAACATGATAATAGACCTTAAGTCAGTAAGGCATGCTCTAACTAATGAGCAACAGGTATAAGTTATGATAAGATATCTTCCTAAGAGCTAAAAACACATAAAAGTCAATATGACGCGTAATGCAAACATCAAAATATCTGATGACATTGCACATCATCTTGAACTAGAAGATGAGCATCTTGAGGCTGCATGATCTTCCATAGAGGTCTCTGTAGTCGATTCTAGCTTGCACGGAGCTTCCGGCTTCAAGTGCAAGAGGATCTCCAGGTTCTTAAAGAAAAGAAGTGGAAATTAGAAGGCCTCCTAGGAGGCTAAGAAGGGCTCGCGTAAAAGTGGAAAGGGCGGTGGGAAGAAGGCCAAGGCTAAGTTGAAATGCAATTATTGTATCAAGTTAGGTCACTTTGCTCATTAATACACTAAGCCAAAGAAGGTATCACCCATCTCAACTCCTGCTTCTATTTGTATATCTAGCTTAGTGATACTCATTGAATCTTATCTTGTGTAGATTATAGATCTAGGGGTAACAAACCATGTAGCTAGAGATTGAGGAGCATTCGTGGACTATCACCAAATTCCAGCAAGATCAAGGTGGATATATGTAGGAAACAATGCTAAATTGGAGGTTAAAGGGATCAGAACATGCAAATTGGAGTTGCGTGGCTGACGAACTCTATTCCCACGTGATGTCCTTTATGCACTGACATTCTATAAAACTTGGTCTCTGTTTTATCCCTTCTTAGCGTAGGTTATTCATTAAATTTTCATGATAGTTGTGTAATATTATATGGGGACAACTCATTATGGTACTGGCTTTGTTTCTAATGGTTTCATCATATTTGATATTGATCATGATGAGTTCATGTCACATGACACTTGTTTCTTTAATTGCTTCTTCTAGTTATGCAAGTCTAGATGCAAATATTTGGAATGCAAGACTAGGCCATATTAGGTAAGAAATAATTAATAGATTAGCTAGAAAAGGTCTATTAGGTCATCTCGCAAAGGTTGATTTGCCTATCTGTGAGCACTATAAGGTTGAAAAAGCAATAAGGAAACCATTTATAGAGCAACTAGAGTAGAGTTTCCATTACAATTGATCCATTTAGACATCTATGGTCCAATGAATGTGAGGGCAAGGCATTGTGCCTCATATGTCATCATATTTATAGGTGATTACACATGGTTTGGTCATGTTTTCTTAATCTCCCAAGCATTAGAGTGCTTCATAAGTTATATGAATATAGTTGAGAATCAATTGAATTGCATAATCAAGGCTTTAAAAACTGACCATTTAAGGGAATCTTTGTTTGAGTAGTTCAAAATTTTTTATGATGGATAGGGTATCGTCAAACAACTGGTAATTCCTAGAACTTCACAACAAATAGTATTATAGAGAGAAGCAACAGGACCCTATTAGAGTCCATGATGGCATAGAAAAATCTACTCATATCATTTTAGGAAGATGCATTATTGACTAATGCATATATGCTCAACCGTGTGCCCTCTAAGTTAGTATCTTCCACACCTTTTTAATTGTAGATAAAAAGGAAGCCCGATCTAAGTAATCTACAACTATGGGGGTCAGCTACTTATTTCCACATGCCCTCTCTTAAGTATGGAAAATTAGGGTCAAGAGAGAGGAAAATTATCTTCATAAGATACTTTGAACATTGAAAAGGGTATGTGTTCATTTGTGAACATGAGGATGGAAGTATAACTAATTTTGAATAATGGCATGTTACATTATTAAAGAATGATTTTTCTGGTATGAGTGAGGTTGAAAAATAGAAAATCCTAAAGGAAGTGGCAATCCTAATCAGTCTAAAAAAATTGCCTCAACTTCTTGAACCAAGTGGGAGCGACACACCTTAAAAACATTAACCTTGTAAGAGTAGTCATAAAAGTATCCCACATTGTCATTTTGAGATTGAAGGAAAAACTTTTATTGTTACTGTAGATGATGATGAAGAGCCCAACTTAGTCATGGAGGGTCTCTTAGGCCCAACTAAGGAAGATTGGAGAGAAGTAATGAAAGAAGAAATGAAGTATATGAGGACAAATCAAGTTTGAGACTTGATTGATATTCAATCTGGACATAAAGCAATTGGGAACAAATGGGTTATCAAGATTAAATGTAGGGCAGATGGATCCATTGAAAAATATAATGGTTGCCTAGTAGTGAAAGGTTATATACCCAGCAGGAGGGTATAGACTATGAGAAAACCTTCTCTCTAGTTATGAGATTTACCTTAATTCGCCTTATTCTTGTAATCATTGCACATTTACATTTAGAATTACATCGGATGGATATTAAAAAAAACATTTTTCAGTGGATAACTAGATGAAGAAATTTACATGGAGCAACCAATATCTTTCATAAAAGAAGGCCCAAAGTGCAAAGTTTGTAAGCTCCAACAATTCATTTATGGTCTTAAGCAATCAACCAAATAATGGTATCTAAGATTTTATCGAGTCATAATTTTTTATGGGTTTACGATGATCGATGAAGACCACTATGTTTATATTTAACAGTCCATTGATGATGTTGTAATTATGTCTTTATATGTGGATGACATCCTCCTCATAGGAAATAACATAGAATTTATAATTTCCCTTAAAGAATAGTTGTCCTCCAATTTTGAGATAAAGGACATGGGTGAAGCAATTTTCATTCTTGGAGTGAAGATTAATAGGGATCGTTCAAATAAATTATTTAGCATTTCGAATGAACCATATATCAATAATTTTTTTGAACGATTCCATATTTTAAGCTGTAAACCCATTGACAATCCTATAGAAAAGGAGAAGGTTTGAGCCTTGAGATGTATCCTAAGAAATTCATAGAAAGAGAAAAAAAATGAAAAATGCTCCTTACACTAGTACTGTTGGGAGCTTGATGTACACTATGATGTGTACTCACCTTGATATTTGTTATGTCATTGGTTTAGTCAGCTAATATCGGTTGAATCTTGGATGAGCTCATTGGAAGGCTGTTAAAAGGATTTGTAGATATCTCAAAGGCATTGCAAACTATTCCATTTGCTACCAGGGATGTGATTTGCTCCTAGAAGGTTATATAAATTTTAACTAGGTAGGAAACTTAAATGAGAATAAATTGACATCAGGTTATGTATTCTTGTTGAACAATGGCACCATCTCATGGAGCAATAAGAAGCAAACTTGTGTAGCATTGCCCATGAAGGAAGCTAAATTTATGGCATGTTCCATTATAGTGCAAAAAGTAATCTAGCTGAAGAGGTTCCTAAAATGTTTGGGAATAGCTGAATATACATTTGAGTCTGTAACTATAAATTGTGATAATTAGGCGGCTACTACATATACAAAAGATCCCAAATACCATTGCAAAACCAAGCAAATTGCCATCAAGCATTATTTTTTTAGAGACATTATAGTGAAGAAAGAAGTGATTCAAAATTACATA
This sequence comes from Pouteria campechiana, assembly GCA_036873735.1. Classification (NCBI taxonomy): domain Eukaryota; kingdom Viridiplantae; phylum Streptophyta; class Magnoliopsida; order Ericales; family Sapotaceae; genus Pouteria; species Pouteria campechiana. The sequence goes on from JAYJMB010027940.1 coordinate 59,627, forward strand.
TCTATACATCAATTGGTTGCTTATCCATTCACAAAACCAATTCTTAGAGATGTATTTTCATCATATGTTAGATCTCTAGGCTTACTTAGATTGTAATATATCATTTATCAATGAATATTTGTAATTCATCTTTCTACATGATCACACTAGCTTGGTAAGCATACATAAAATAAAAGGGTGTCAAACAAGTTGAGATTGGTCCTCTCATATGGATAATCATCTCTGGCATTCAGGAAATGAGTAGAGATGAGACTACTTAAGTGGAAAAATGTTCTATGTGAACAAGGAATATTCTGTGTGAACATAAAGCTTAAAGATACATATTGCCTTGATATGAAATCAAGATGAGACCATAATGAATAGAAATGATGGCCAAAATGGGTTTTTCCCCACATCCCATTCAACTTGTGAAAAGCCAAATGTGAGATCTTAGTGATGCCTTGAGGGCAAGAACTTAGAGAACTCAGGTTAGGCACTTATTAGTGACTGAACTAAGATCTGTACAGTATTATAGAGTTTAGACATACACTCCATCTAAGAGAGTTACTCTAAGGAAGCACTTGATTCATACTATGTGTGCTAAGTGACCAACAAAGGAAGTGAGTTGAGTATGTAAACCTTTATCTCCTCACTATGTGAGCCCTTGAGATAATATGAATCTCCAAGAGTGCCCTATGTGACTTTCAACTATAACGTGAGATTATAGTCTAACGTTTGCTATCTTTGCATGTTAACTATGGTCATGTATGATTTAACCCTATGAGACATCTCTACGAAAACAATTAGTCTATGGTTGAAAGGCATATGTGAGAAAGGAAAACTATTTTGTCATACATCTTTTTGCATGTATTCACTAGTTGACCAACTATGTCACTATATGAGAGATGATATGATTATGATAACATGTCATATATGCACATAGTCAAGTATATAGCCTTTGAGGGATTAGGTATACTTGGTTTGATGTAACAAAATGAGTCTAGAGTATGGTGAGTCATTTTATTTAGGGTTGTTGAGGCTATGTATCCTTAAAAGGTGCATAACTCTAAGCTCTCAAGTACAGATAAACTCGCAAGTTACACAACCTATTTTCCTACATGAATAATTTTGAATTAGAGAATACTGAGTTTTTGTATCTCAGTAAGAAGATTTGAAAGCCTATCATGTGCAAGTGGGAGTTGTTGGTTTTATCTGTCTGTCCATGATGGTTATGGGTAGACATGGGAGCGTGTTTCAAAATTGCATGCATGTATCCCACATTGTCATGGATTTGCCACTCCCATGCCAGGCAGTCTAGTTGCATAATGGGATGCCAATGGGAGACATGAGAGATTATTAATCACTGCAAAAACTCCCTATCCCTTCCCATTCGAAAATCCTTAAGGCAATTAGAGTTGTTAGAGTACATGTGATTTCATGCTCGACTGACAAATTCCAGAGTATCAAAAGAAATGAGTTTATATCGCAGTCAACCTCTTCCATTTTTTGCATTATAGAAAGAGGTATGCTATTTAATTTGGATTTCATCAGTCCTCATGCTATGCACACACCACTTGTTGCAAATTACACATTAGCTAGGTATTACTATTTACACTTAGGTTTTGATAATGTAGCTATGCCGAACTCTTTGAGAATCCTCTTGATAGCTTTTGTATCTTAACCTTAGTTCTCATTGACCTAATTTGACTATTACACTCTTACAACAAGCCCCATACAAGCATCATAATTGCTCAAGCAATTGATGAAAGATGTCAGAACTTCATAAAACTTTGGAATATTATTAACACATAACATTTGAGGAAATCATATGAAATCATATGATTAGTTGCAATTTGATGAAGGATTTAAATCATACTTTTGCAAAATAGAATTAGTAAATGAAGAAATCATTTGAAACATGTCATAAAATAAATATAATAATGAACATATGTTCTACTAAAATTAGTTTTTGTAAATAAGTTTGGGCCTGGGATAACCTCTTTTGCTATACGGTTTAGAGTTGACTTCTTGGGTTCACTAAAATCTTTTACTATTTGAATCTTCTATTTCCATTTTCCTAATTTATCATGATTATAAAAAATATAACTAATTTTAAGGATAAATCATCCATTAGGTCATTTTCTTTACAAACACTTTACCTTTTCTTGGTTTGTTCCCTTCTTAAACTCATGTTTAGGCAACCTATTTCTTGGGTTTTATTTTAAACAACCTCTTAGAAGCTAGGGATCTATTAGGATGAGATAATTTTGGCCATAGACTAAGGCATGACATCTATTTGGTCTTCTAGCATCTTCTAACTAAGTTTTTGTGTTCACCAACATGACTACCTCAACTATAATGGGAGTCACATTCTCTAACACCAAAAAAGATAAGAAGAATTCACTAATTCATGTAAAGAATGAGCTATGCTTGCAACACTTGACTTATATGTATTGTACTCATATACAACATATATATATATATATATATATAGTGTGACACCCTAACCTCCTCACCTGGCTGAGCACATCATGCCACCAATCTAACATCCCTAGTGAGTGCAGATATGCAAGGCTTAATAATATTTCTAAGATCAAATCTAGATTAATCTCAAATCTGATCTGTTACATTTACATAGAGTTAAATAACCTTACAGTATGCCTTACATGCAAATTTACTAGCATATATATATATATATATATTTGATCCAATCCTCCTTTATTTAGCTTGATTTTGATGAGGAATGTAATTAAACATCTAAGTTTTGGTAATGAGCAAAAGCAAGTGAGTGAATGGTTAAGGTATTGACTGTTATTTTTCCTAAGTGTGTAGTAATAAGTATATAAAATATATCAAGAAAATAACTTCAATTAAGTGACAGTGTACACAAGATCATATCAGAGACAAGATCCACTAAATATAGGAAGAAAACATAAATGCTCAAAGGTCTACTGAATCTGAACTTAGAAGAGAATTTCAGACGCAATGGGACACATCTTAAATCATGAGGAACAAATTCAGGAAGTTGAGTGTGTTTGAAAGATGAAGACTGTAGACACAAGAACCTTGTCTGAAAATGCTTCAGACATAAGGTCCAAGCTTCCAAGCCTATACTACACTTGAAGGATATGTTTGGCATCATTCAAGAGCCCCAAAGTCACTTTGGACATATTCTCAGACAGCTGTTGAAGTATATAAGCAGAGATTTCTATGCTCAGATGCAAGCAAAGCTTCAAACTATGATTTAGATGGTCAACACGACACTTTGGACGCTGCAAAACCATTACAAATGTTGCGAAGTTGAGTTCATACGTGCCAAAGTTTGAAGTACAAACATGGAAGAGTTAACATCATTTCGAACATTGTGAAGTTAATTTTTAAGATATTGCCAAACCAATTTCAGATGAAGCTGAAGTTCAAACATGAGGCTAAGCAATTCATACTGCTTTAGACATTGTGAAAAACTTATTTCAGACTTTGTGAAGTACTTCAGACAAAGCCAATTCATGTTTGTCACAAGAAGCTTAAGGTGCGTAACTTCAGACATTGTGAAGTTACTACTTTGAATAGTACAAAATTGCAAACAACTCCAAAAGCATGAGTCTCTGATGAATCATCTTCTCCCTCTCCTGACATGCTGAAACGTCTATCTCTGATGATCTAAAGATGGGGGAATGACACAACAGTCAAAAATTTTGAATGTTCCATCACATTCAATGCTCATTACCAAACTCAATGGGAAGATTTGAAAGCGAGTATAAGAAGAGTAAATAGTGATGTTCTAGAGGTTTGACAGAACATTCAAGGAGTTTTCTTCCTAGAAACTTTCAACTCATCTGCACAAAACACCAATTTGCATTCAGAGCTTATTTCCTCTATAACTTTTCTGGAGTCTAAAACTTGTGTACTTAAGTATATTACATTCATCTCTTCTGCATTTAATTCTGCAATAATCAGCCTGAGTAAGAGGTATTTTCTTGTACAATCTTTGTTTATTATTGGGATAACAAGTAAGGGGCTTGCTAGTTATGATGTTTTTTACAGCAAGTAGGGAGACTTGCTGAGTGTTTTGTAAAAGTTTATTGGTGAGCTTTGAAAATCAATAATTGTAGAAGTTTATTGGCGAGCTTATAAAACCAATAGATGTTTAGTGGAACCTGAGTGTAACAAGAGAGGCTAACTTAGAGAGTGGAGTAGTGCCATGTTGGAACCTAACCACTATAAAAATTCCTATGTATTGTGCTATGTAATCTGTTCCATTCTTTTTCAGCACTAATATTTTTAATTTTAATTTAGCCATAAATTTTAAAAGCTTAATTCTCTTGAGCTACCATTGAACAAGACCGACACATATTTCAATAAAGTCCTTATACTCTCTTAATGTATGGTATATAATACATAAAACTTGGATACATTATGCTAAATCTATTTTACTTTTTAACTCCCTTGTGATAGATCTCCCATGTAGCTTTCTCTATAGTTTCTTTAATTGGAGGGAGGAAGGTAAAAGTAAAATTTAAGCTCATGGCCAAGTAAGCATGTCTTTAATTAATTCATGTTCAAATACTTTCTAAATCAACATCATTCATTGATTCCAAAGGAATTGATAATCATTCATTATTTTATGCACTATGCATCACACTACATATATACATGCATCCATATATCTTTTTGGTATCAAGACCAATATCCTCAAAAGTTTATCCTCTATAGCCTCATGGTTACATTTAATCACCAAGTTGGGCCTAACCTTATGTCTTCTCGTCAAATCAAGGCCATTATCATTCCTTTGTCATGAACCATTTCCCCATCCCAAGTCAAATTACTCATACTATTCTCCAAATCAAACTACACCTCCAATCCTCCAAGTCAAATGATTTATCTAGTTCTCAAGGTCAAGGCCCTAGTTCTTTCCATAACCATACTTGCACATCATTATGTCATGTCATGTCCCATACGCTCACATGCTTTACATATACTTTTCAAGAAATCTTACACTAATTTAAAAACACATAATGAAAGTTATTTTTCTCAAAGATTTGACAAATCTGCTAACTAACATTTATTCAAACAACTTTTGAAAATATATACATAAGTTTATTAGTCAGATGCCTATCCTTTCTAAAATAGGGGTTGAAAATTAGTTTGAAACAAATAAAATTTACTTACATTAGTTTCTACTTTTCCTTTCTTTCTTTCATTCTTTGCTCAAGCTTCTCATTCCTCTCTTATTTACTTAGGATAGCTAGTTTTCTTGGTTTCCCTTCCTCTTTTCTTTTTTCTTCCTTTCCTTCTTCGTTCATTACTTTTCTTTCTTCTCTTTCTATATTTGATTCCAGTAATTCTAAAGACTCTAACTAGAATTCTCTCTCCTATATTCTATAGAGGTTAGATTGGTAATATGTGAGAGAAATTCCCATATATCAAAGCTTAATCTTATCTTAGTTGTCCTTATAGATAGCCAACCAATCACCTATGAACTTTTGGGGACACCTTATTAGATAAATTTATACTTTAGGGACACCTCATTATATCACTTTTGTTCTTTGATGACACCTTACCATGCCACCTTTGTCCTTTGAAAATACCTTACCATGATAGCTTTATACTTCAAGGATACCTCATTATGTAAAACCCCCAAAATTTAACTTTTCTTAACTTTCTACTTATGTGTACATCGACCTAATTTTTTCATTGGTATATAGTACCCTTCCAATTCAACTTTTACTAATTACAGTAAGATTTTAAATTGAAGTTAGGTTAAATTTTTTGTCAACTTTCTACTATATGAAGTCGCTTTCACAAATGAGCCCCAACCTCCATATCGCAACCTTCCTACTTGATTCTCACTCCAAAACCATCCTAGATAATGTTTTTACTCCTGTCAATATGTTACAAGCATTACTTTTAAGTGAAAGCTGCTAATTCTTATTTCCATTCATGTGGTTCTTTGTTTCCATTCTCCTTTCCTTCACAACTAGCTCTACACTAAGATATTATTCAAACCACTCCTACCTACCCCTAGAAACATAGTTTTTAACTTCATAAGCATATTTGAAATCTAATATGAGTTACATTGTTGCATTCATTGACCATAAAATAGGTCCACTACTCATTGTCTATTTTTTTACTTTAACATGTTATGTAACACAAATTATTAACCAACTATCATAAAATGTTTTATTAATCTTACCTAGCTAATTATCAAGTTATATACCATCTCTAGCACAAACCATAAGATTTAGTCCTATTAGTTCTTCAGGTCATTCACCCTCTTTTCACTAGAATCATTGTCCAACACATCACTTAGGCATATTAGACACTTCAAGCTGAACAAGTTTTATGCAACATACCATCAATGCGTCTTTTTATATAATCATCAATAAATTATGGAGGATCAAATCAATTCATAAAATTCATAAATTAAATCTGTTAAGTACATTTAAAGCTAACTCTTTTTCATATTAATTCAACTTAGGATTTTTTGGTACTACATATAGTGTCATTCCTAACCTTCCCATGGGTTCATTAACATATTCTTACTACTATTGGATACCTCATTTATTCACCAAAATTATGCCATGAATTAACATATTAAGTTAATATTTAGAAATAAATTTATTTAGGAGCTTTACCTAATTTAAGGACCAATGGGAATTAATTAATTAAGAAAAATCTTCTTGGCCAAATCCTTGTTAATCCCTAACTTCACCATATTATCACCCCCCCCTCAGTTAATCCAAGATTAAACCTTATTAATCCTCAGTCCACTCTTCTAAGCACTCTCCTCAGTGACTTCAGTTTCACTAACTCAATGGGATATAATATAAATTAGTGCACATAGCACTCTTCTTGATTCTAGCTCAAGGAGGTGTAAAACAATTAGCAAATTGATTGTGAGACACATTCCAATAATTACTTTTAATTTTCTTAAGTTTGGTCTCAAATAACAACTTAAGGCACAAACAAAAGTAAAAGAAGGAAATAAAGATTAAAGTTTAATGGGCGCTTTAATTAATGCGTAGGGGAAGACTGAAGAAGATTGAATCACTTACTTTGAATGTAGAGAGTACTTCCTAAGATGTAGTTGGCAGCCTTCAATGAGAAACAGTGAGAGCTTGAAGGCTTTTGTACTTTAGTTGCTTTTGAGTAAATGAAGATTAGGGCTCTCACAATGCTTGTAACAACCTCCAAACATTCCTAATTGACTCCTTTTATTATTGCATTTAAAATTCAGGTGTTGGAAGGTAGGTAGAGTGCATTAAATGCAAGGAAACATTTCAATTTTCTGACCATTGGAGTTGACAGGCGATATGGTAGGTGCCCAAGCCAACCGATTGTGGCCTAGGCTATATGACAAGTGCCTTGGCAAATCGGCTATGGTAGGATCCATGGCAAAACTCCCAAATGTATGTCCCTGACCACTTGCAGGTGATATGGCAAGCGACTGAGCTAATTGGCTATAGACCAGGTGACATCGACAAGTGGATTGAGTTTGCCAAGTGATGCATTAACTTGGGTGGTAGGCAACAACAATTCCAACTGCGGGTTGGCAGGCAATATCCTCAGGCAGCTGGGATATCGGCTGAGGACGTCCAAGGAGAACATATTCTCCTGAAGTGATGTAGGCGATATGTTGATGGGGGCTGAGATATCAACTAAGGACATCCAAGGAGAGCATATCCTCCTGAAATGATGTAGGCAATATGTTGGGGGGGCTGAGATATTGGCTGTGGAGTAGGCAATTGAGCATTTTGGCTCTGGTCCTGTAACCCTATTTCCTACATTTTTTATTTTGCATTCCTTTTCCATTTTTCATTTATGTGTCAATGTGATTTTGTTAATCATCAAAACAATGATAAGTATAAGAGAGGCAAGAGTGATCATTTACATTCTCCCCCTTTTTGATGAATTAACAAAACACACTCCTTTTTCAAATTATTTTTATACTTATCATATGAATTCTGTAAGGACATAAGTTCTGATTATTTTAGATAAACATATGATTTTACTTAGATGTACCTCAAAATTTTCTAGAACCTTTTTGTTATTTTTCAAAGGTGTAGGCAATCAGGTTGAAGAAGATTTTTTTTTCTTAAACAAGAGCTAAAAGTTATTCAATTACATTTACATAATTTGACATGTCAATTTTGGCTTAAACCATATATATAACAATAATTATAGAAGATCTAACTAGGAATTGAATTCATATTTGAGATCTATAATGCCCCACAACCCACCCTATGCATTGTGATCATTATGTAAAATTTTCTCTATTGGGGTCTATGCGAGACTCTACTATTTTACCATTTTCTTGAAATTTTTTCATTTTTAAGGGAAATATTCTGCCAAAAATATGGCAGAAACTATCATGATTTATATGGATTTGCACCTAGCATACATCAATCATATATAATGAAATATTGATAACTACAAATTTCTAATAAAAACCATAATACACACCCATACCCACATTCATCTTTCCAAGACCGGAACTAATCATGATGACAATTTACCTCATTGGGATCATATAGATCCATTTCTAATTACAACATTGTACATAAATTACTATGACATGCCAATACAACTCTTTTATACATCAATTTAAGTCTTAAATTCAATTATACAAATACATGATGAACTTACTAATATAATTCCTTATATCATAAGAAAATGTCTTCAATCCACTCACAAGTCCTAACCCACAATTGGGCTTCTTTACTCAACTTGCCAACTAAGAATTAAAACAAGAAGGCATGAGTTCGAGCAACTAGTAAGTAGGCTGAATAAAGGAAACAACAATCAATCCAAAGTAGCATGTTCTAACTCAGAATATGAATAGCACTTGATAATGTAATCACACCATGCCATCTTATACCATGCATGTGCCATGCAGGCACTCCCTATCAACATTATGTCTTTCAAACCTTGTCTCATATTATTATATAGGGAAATACCCAAATTCATCATATAATATATATCCGCTAAGGCACATAAGGGGATATTTGCTATCCTAACAATTCAAGCATTCTCTTAGTATATCAATTATCAATTTACACAACTTACACATACATTAAAGGGATATTCTCCATCCCTTTCAATAAACATCCATACCGTAAACTAAACACCAATTATTCCAATCCAAGGAATACCCACTATTTCTAACAAACTAGATAACATCAATCCTAAACAAATATGTGATATCCACTATCCCCAACCAAAATATACATGCCCAAATACAAACAAATGAAATATTTCATATCCTCATTCAGCATCACATTTAACTACAAGAAAGAGCCTACTTACCTACATGCAAAGCCGTTATAAAAATCCTCATCAATCCCTTAAATGCCATCCATGCTCACATGATCCTACACAGGTAATGATCTAATTCATTTACAAAGGAAACTCTAATTCACTTCAAGCATATGAATTATGGTTTTTAGATACCATCAATCAATCCATTAATAATTCTATAAACCCTTCAAGTGCATAACTATACTTTAACATTAACCACGAGGCCATTTGCAAGTCATATATTGACTACCTTGAGTTTATGCCTCTTTACTAGCTAATCACAAGCTACATTATGATTAATCAATCACCTCACTTTCCTCATGGAAGTATCTCATCAAACATATAATAAGCACTAGTTAAATTATGTTTTCTTCACAAGATATCTCATGGAACCTTTATTTCTTACAAAATTCATCTTGTATATACCATGATATACAATTAAATAGCTTTAAAACAACTTAGTTAAGCTTTCAGTTCAATTAGTTCATGGTTCACATAGCCCATATAGAAAAACCCTTTTCAACCCCAATTAGATCATAATCTAAAAATCCACTTTCTCATTCCCAAACAACCCAAACAACTCCCAAAACATTATAAATTCATTTATTACTCATTTTTCCCATGATTATTCTGGAAAATTTACAAAATTGGGGAATATTACTATTCACAAATTAGGCAAAACCCTAGCAAGGCATAAACCATAATTTTTTTATACCTAATTATGTTCCACAACAATAACCAGCTACCCCTCATTTTCTTCATTTTTTTCTAGTTTAGACCTTATTTTCTTTCCATTTTTTTCTTTACTGTTCATACACTTTTCTCATGATTTATCCACATGATAATGGCATAAAATGCATACTAATTATACTCCAATTCATTAGTAAAATTGTTCTAGAAACAGTTTACTCAAAAATCAACACCCTGGATGTTATAGACCTCCTCTTTACAAAAAGTTTCATCCTCGAAGCCTTTAAATATCTTTTAGTTCTTGTCGGTTCCTAAAAATTGCAATTTAATGCATTCAGATTATTTCATGCCTTATAAAACCATATCCACAAGATACACCATGCAAGTTGTCTCTTATTGATCTTTTATCTTGATCATACAATAAATGACTTAACTCATAAAGTTAAAATTTTACTAACAATTTAGCACTCACAATTTACCACTTAAATACGTGATTTCATAATTACTCCAACATGGGAATTACACCTAAATTCCACATAATCATACACAAACATGGTTTCACATAATCATACACAATTACACATGCTGCATATCATAAACATGCAATAGTACTCAAATACTCATGTCATACACTTAAACTCATAATGCGGGCTTATATAACCCCATACAAACTCATGTGTAAATGCCACTTACATGCTACTTTATCACAAAGCCTCCTCGAATCACACTGGGTATCATTAGACACAATGTCAATAAATCCAAAGCACAACAATTCCATAACATGCTACATAACGTTTTATACCAATACTAATGCAATAGTGTAAAATAATGACAATAGAACATTAATATCCTGATCATAATGCATATTGTCTCGCAATCTAGGCTATGTAGTCTTATTACATACTAACATCCACATATGTCCCATCATCCATCTATCACCAAATCAATCTCACATATGCAAATGGAACTACTATCATAGAGCCAATGAAACTACTATCATGGTGCCAATACAGATAATAACAAGAATATCTAGCTATCATCTCTATCTCAGTGCATCTATATTCATATTTTTATTCTCAGTCTTCTATCATATCTTGCCTATTATCAACTAGTAACATGCTCGGGAGGCTACCAACCAAGTGGACTTAGCCATGAACCAAATGGATTCAGCCATCAACCAAGTGGACTCAGCCACAAACCAAGTAGACTCAGCTTTCTTACAATTTCAGTGTGATTCAGTCTCTCCTTACAACCACGACAACGAATGTTACAAGATACATGACAACATTATCAATGCCATTTATGGTATCTAGCTATCACTATAACCCAAGGTGTAACGCTCCGCACCCCCACCCTATGCATTTTGGTCATCCAGTAGATTATTCCCTATTAGGGCCTATTTGGATGCTACCATTCCCCTTCTTCTTAAGGAAAATCTTCTCATAATCCCATAATTTTCCTATAAGGGAAATATCTTGCCATAAATCTGGTAGAGTATACCTTGTATCATATGAATATAAACCTATACATTCATCATATAATTTTTAATATTTATATCAAAAATTTCTAATATAAAACATAATCATCAATAATAACATAAACCATAAAATCATAACCCTTCCAACTTACCCACAGCCTAGAACTTGCTTTACCCCATGATGGCAATAAACCTGCTCCACCTCAATATCATATACATTGATATAAAATTCATCTCTAATTAAGTTATTACATTTGAATGAATGCAAATTTTAATTTTTATAAAGCATAAGAAAACCACCAACATAAATAGCATCTTCCATAGCTCCCTTGCTTAACCTGTCTACTAAAAATTTAAATAAGATGGCATGAGTCTGGAAAAACTCAATAAGTAGGCATAAAAAGAGTAACATTAAAATAATAACAGCATGTTCATTAACAAAATAGGAATAGAAACCTCATAATGCAATAATGAAACTTAATTCAAACATATCCCTTTTTAGGTCCCTTGACACACCTCATATCATACTAGTACCATGTAGGTAGTTCATATCATAACCCTGCCATGTCGGTACAATGCATGTTATAACCATGCTACATAGGAATTAAACAAACCAAGCAAAATCCTTCCCATTCCATTCCATACATAATATCGTAACGACTTGTTCTTGGAATATTTACAACCCATCCATACATATATCAAGGAATACCCACGATCCCTTTGTTCACATTTCATTCACTCTACATATAATTAGGGAATACCACTTATTCCTAATTAAGCACCCATTTTAGCATACTATAATTTCATATACTTAATCTAATGATTATCTAATAACCCAACATAGTAATCTCCAGTAAATGAGATATTCATTATCCTCATTCAATCGTATATGCCCATACCAAACATGCCAAACATGGGATATATGCTATTCCATATAAGAATACTTTTTGACTTGAAAAGGGAGCCTACTTACCTCTTGATGAGTCCACTTACAGTCCTCATGTTCTCAAGTTTGGCTTCCTAAATTAATGATCAATTAGTACTATACATAACATATGAATCCCATATATCATTTGTATCAACAAGACAAAATATCATTACCAATACCATAACCCAATCCATTCATAAGTTTACATATGTCTCAAGTGCCTCAAGGCATTCTAACATTAGCCATAAGGCTATTTAACTTAATTGCTTTTATAATTATCCATATTCATACACCTTATTACACTGAAATATGATCTTGCTCATAGCAAATAACAACTATAATTAAATTACTCAATTATATACAATTTCTCATTAACCCATTTCATCAAACAACCTATAAGCATTATTTGTTTACGATTTCCTTAACAACACGGGTTAGGGTATTTTCATTCCCAATCATACATAATGAACCCATAATGTCATTAACTTTGAATTTACCTTAAATACATTATTTTACACAAAACCCCCATGCTTAGTATTCATGAGTTACTATTCACAACCATAGACAATGACTAATTCTTTCTTATCATGCTCAAATTAGGCTAAACACATCAAAAACCACATATTAAAAAAATTTCCCCTATCCATTTACCTGATTTCATATCAAATTTGCAACAAGAGTTGTTATTCATGAATGAGGTAATTACATAATCATAATTAATCAAGTCTAAATCATGCCAAACATGTTGTAAATCATATATTGATCAGTTTTCCAATTGAATTCAACATAAAATCCAAAATTCGTAACCCAAAATCCATAAAATTCCCATCATTTTACTATTCACAAATTGGGTATAAACCCTAGCAAGGTAAAATCATGATTTTTCATGCTCAAACAAACCCCAAAATGTTATTACACATGAATTACTCATTTCCCCCACAATTTTAACAACCAATACTCATCATCTTCTCCAAAATCCCCAAAATTTACTACTCATGGAAACCCTAACAATGCCAAATCAACAAATCGAATGGGAAAATGGGGTTTACCTTGCCATTCACAAGTGTCTTCCTCCCTACAATAAGGATTTGACTCCAAATCTCCAAGAGTTCTCCACCTTTTTCAGCAAAATAAACTTTTCCTCTCCTTTCACTACTCAAGCAAGTTGGAATTCAAGTTTTGAAAGCATAAGGGGAGGATTGAACACTTAAACTAGCATTTTCCCTTGTAAAATCACTTCAAATGGAGTTTAGGATCATGGGGTTAGGCATAGGAAGAAGAAAAATGGATGGAGGAAGAAGAACAAAATGAACCAACTAAAAAAAATTGGTTCATCAACTTATAATCTGGTGTCACGGCACTAGCTTCACTAGACGCTACTCATTTTGCCATGCCGGTGCCGCGGTGCCCATTCTGGCACCACCGGCATCGGTTTCGCTAGCTCGCCTTCTTTTGTTGTTTTCTTCCATTTTTCTCCATTTTATTCCGTTCCTTTTTCATATACTTTTAATCATAATATTAACATCTAATGAATAGAAAGTATGTCCCAAATAACTTGATATCAAATCATTTGCATTGTTTTATTTCAAAAAAAATTCTTCCCATCTCAGTCCATCACTAAGATCACTATTTAAAAATTTTTCCTTAGCAAAATACCTTTCCTTTCTCCAATACATTAAGAAAAACTTCAATATATTCAAATATTCAAGTACCAATTTATCAAAATTAACACCCCCAGGTGTTACATAGGGATCTTAAGTTCTCAATCCACACCTACTAAGTAATCAGAGGAGTCTCACACAATCAGCTGATCAGGCCTCTTTGCCATCACAGACAGCATTAGCAAACGAAACCCATTCATGGGTGGGATCCCAAATAACCAAGTAATCCATCCTGATAGGCAACCAAACCTTAATACATAATGATCATGTTTTGGCAGGCATCCAAACCTCAAATACATATCAATTCTATTCTAAGAGGCATCTAAATTCAAGCATGTACTTTAGCCATCATCCAAGCTTCAATCAAATAGCCAAATTTTCAAACCTCAACCAATTTGCCTCTTTTCAAACCTCATGAGATGGCTGAACCCAAGAGGAGATCGGTGAATTGGGTTTATAAAATTTGTTGTTAAACCCGTGTGAAATCAATTTCCCTCTTTTCTTATATGTGTGTTGTGCAATATGAAATAAATAGTAAAGCAGTAAGGTGTACAAAAAGGTAAATCAATCAAACACCCAAACACCATGATTTTTATAGTGGTTTGAGCACCCCATCCCAACATCCACACTTCCAAGAGTATACTCTCCTCGTGTCTTGAGTTCTATTAATCCAATAGTAGAATACAAGTAGTGCTCCTAACACTCTTCTATTTTTCAGCTCTAAGGGGCATAAACATAATGCTCTTAGCACTCTTCTAGATTCCAGCTCTAGGGGGCATAATTCTGGTTTCATGTGCTAACCAAAAACTCTATTTTGCAGATATTTTGTGTAAAATGATATGCCTTTGTCTAAGATGTTGAGCATACAAAGTTAAAGCATAAATACAAATGATTAAATAATAAGCACATTATAGTGATTGCGAACTCCCTTGAGATAGTATTGATGTAGCCTTGAAGCTTTTTAATCTTGGTATCACTTAGAGTGAAAATACTTAGAGGACTTGAATGAGTTTCTTATTGGTTGATTTACCTTTGTCATTTAGAACCCTCAAGCTCCTTGATAATCTTTGGAAGAACTTGATCTTTGATTAACTCCTTGTAGTAGCACATAAGATCTCCCTTGGATATATGGAAGAAGTAGGCCTTGAATGGATATAGAAAAATGAAGCTCTTGAATGATATTTGAGGTTTAAAGCACTTCGCCTAAGGATGCAACGATTTGTGGAAGATTTCAACCTCAATCCCTTTGCTTCTTCAACTTCTAAATTGTCCCTTAGCTTCCCTTTAAATAGAACTTCAAAAACTTGACCGTTGGAAGGAGTAGGAAGCAATTTTGAGGTCTGCAATGTTCAAATTTTCGACCGTTATGAATTAATAGGTAGTAGGCGCAGGCGATATGGTAGATGGTATGTCTAAGTGGCTGCGGTCATTTTCTAGAAAAAACTCCCGAATGCATTTTGTTGTCCATCCACAGGCGGTACTGTAGACGGTTGTGCCAAGTGACTGTGGCACAGGCAATATGGGCAAGCGGTAGGTGAACTAGCAAGTAGCTTCTTTAGAAAAGTACTTTGTCTGTGGATGGCAGGTGATATCCATAGGTGGCTACGACAAGCTGTTGCGGTCCTGCACTCAATATTTCTGCACTTTGCCACTTGTGAAACTTAAACGTTATTCATTATAAATTAAAATACATTTATTCTCATATAATTTACATAAGTTAGAGCATGGATAAATCATTTAAGCTTAGTTTCTTTTTCTTGTAAAGAATATCTTCTATGAAACATACTTATCAAAGTATGTTTATCCATTCATGATTTTCACAAGTTGTAGAACACAGAGAATCACATATTATATTTTTCAAAAAAAACTTAATAACTCCATGAAGCACATGACATATCTATGATTTAATATATGATAAACAAAGTTAATGCACCATGGACCACAATGAATTCTTCATTTTCTAAACAATTCATGTAATATGCCTGCATTTAATATATTGCAATAGTGATTGTTCATACCAAGCATATTTTTCTTCATTTTAGGCTTCCTAGACTAAAATCATCATTAGCATAAATCAAGTCAAAAATAAGTTTTGTTGTCATCAAAATCATATACAATAAACCTAACACATGAAACAATCCCAATCCAAGGATGCATCCAATTCTCAATTATAATCCAAGCATGCCTCCAATTTGCAATCAAGACTCAAATACATAATCAAATTGCTAAAGTCAAATTTATACTGAACTAAATCTTTAAACCTAAATACATACATCTGTCAGACATTCATCTCACTTTACATTTAATTAGAATATATCAACCAAAGTAACTAAAACTCATATACACAAATTTATCAATTATATTATCGGTCAACATAATTCCATTCAACCATAAACTCAATGTCAATCAACGCAATCATGACACACATACTAATTCATTCAAATCAACAAATTCACAACCAAAGTTATTCAATCATACATAGGCATACCATATCCAATCGACGTAATAAAGTAGCCAGCAAAGTTCACACAAACATTTTGATCAAGCAATCCAATGATTCCATTACAATTCAATTAAACATGCCAAAATGAATTTAGTTTCCAATATATATTCATGAAACTTCATAGTTTCACCATTCTAATTTTGAATACATTGTGAACCTAAAATATGGTGCACATATAGGCACCATCATGCTTCCCTATGCTACTCTGAACATAGCATACCTTTATCACCAATATAAATGTTCATTTCAATCTCACTTATCATAGTACTTCCATAATCATTTCATAATCCATCATCCATGAATCACAAATACCATTTATGCTGACTATGCATGATTATATCACTGCCTAATTATCATTTACGTTACCTTTGTTCTTTCCTCACACCTTCAAATTATTCTTAAGCTAGTGTTCTTCATGTTCCCATGGCATGTCATTTCCTATCTCTTCCTAATACCCTATTGCCATCATGATTCTGGAACTTGATTAGGACTTATCACATAGATAAGGTACTAGGCTTTGATACCATTCTGTAACGCCTTGCACTCCACCCTATGCATTTTGACCATTCTGTAGATTTTTCTCTATTGGGGTTTATGCGGCTACCATTTTACCATTTTTCAAAATTTTTTCCATTTTTAAGGGAAATATTTTGCAAAAAATCCGGCAAAGTCTATCTTGATTTATATGAATTTGCATCTGGCATACATTAATCATATATAATGAAATATCAATAACTACAAATTTCTAATACAAACCATAATAAACACCCATACCCACATGCATCTACCCAACACTGGAATAGATCATGATAGTAATTCACCTTACTAGGATCATATAAATCAATTTCTAGTTACAACATTATACATAAATTACTATGACATACCAATAAAACTCTTTTATACATCAATTTAAGTCTTAAATCCAATTATACAAATACATGATGAACTTTCTAAGATAATTCTTTTGTCATAAGAAAATGTCTTCAATCCACTCACAAGTTCCAACCCACAGTTGGGCTTCTTTACCTACCAGCTAAAAATTAAAACAAGAAGGTGTTAGTCCGAACAACTCAGTAATTAGGCTAAATAAAATGAAACAATAATCAATTTAAAGTAACATGTTCTAACTCAAAATATGAATAACCCCTGATTATGCAATCACACCATCCCATCCTATATCATACATGTGCCATGCAGGCACTACCTATCACCATTGTGTCATTCAAACCCTGTCTCATATTATTATATAGGAAAATATATAAATTCATCATATAATATATATCCACTAATGTACACAAGGGGATATTTGCTATCTGCAACCAATCAAGAATTCTCTTAGTATATCAATTATCAATTTACACAACTTACATATATATCAAAGTGATATTCTCTATCCCTTTCAATAGACATCCATATCGTAAACTAAACACCAATTATTCCAATCCAAGGGATACACACTATCCTTAACAAACTGGATAACATCAATCTTAAATAAATATGGGATATCCATTGTCCCCAACAAAAACATACATGCCCGGATACAAACAAATGGGATATTTCATATCCCCATTCAGTATCACATTTAACCATAAGAAAGAGCCTACTTGCCAACATTCATAGCCATTACAGAAATCCTCACCAGTCCCTTAAATGCCATCCATGCTCACATGATCCTACACAGGTAATGATCTAATTCACTTACAAAGGCAACTCTAATTCACTTCAAGCTTATGAATTATGCTTTTTAGATACCATCAATCAATCCATTAATGAATCTATAAACCCTTCAAGTGCATAAATATACTTTAACATTAACCACGAGGCCGTCTACAAAGTCATATATAAATTACATCGAGTTTATGACTCTTTATTAGCTAATCACAAGATACAGTATGATTAATCAATCACCTCACTTCCCTCATGGAAGTAGTCACCAAATATGTAATAAACACTAGTTAAATTGTGCTTTCTTGATAAGATATCTTAAGGAACCTTTGTTTCTTACAACATTCATTTTGTATAACCTAATATACAATTAAACAACTATAAAACAACTTAATTAAGCTTTTAGTTCAATCAATTCATGGTTCACATAGCCCATATAGAAAAACCCTTTTCAACCCCAATTAGGTCATAATCCAAAAATCTTCTTTCTCATTCCCAAACAAGCCAAACAATTCTAAAATCATTATAAATTCATGTATTACCATTTTCCCCATTATTATTATTATGTAAAATTTACAAAATTGGGGAAAATTACTATTCACAGATCAGGCAAAACCCTAGCAAGGCATAAACCACAATTTTCTCAAGCCCAATTAAGTTCCAAAACATTATCCTTAGCTTGTTAATCACTTTCCCCCATGATATTCATACCTAAATCATGAAATTTCCCAATTTTCCATTGTTCGTGAAACCCTAATCATGTAGAAATCATCAATTTCATTTGGGAGAAGATGACTTACAATGAAATCCAAGTGTAGCTTCCTCCCATGGATGGGAATCCAAAATCCAAGCTTCCATTAGCTCCATCCAATCACAAAAAATTGGATTTTCTTCCCTTTTCTACCATTCAAATTCCTAAAGCCTAAGCTTAAAGGCATGCTTGAGTGATTATCTACCTAAATCCTCTTAGTTTCTAGCCAAATGGTCAAGAAAATGGGTATAACAGAGTTAGGGTAGAAGGATTGAGCATGGAAGAAAGAAAATAGAACAGAAAAATGGGAAAGAAATGGAATGCTGTAGCCTTTAAAAAGTCAGATTTTCCATTGTTCCGGCGTACCACAGAACCTATGTTGCGGCATGGAATTTCTGTGTCATGGCACAAACTCGCTAAGTGTCTAAGAGTCTGCCTTGCTGAAGCTATGTCATGGCATTAACCTGCTGCCCAACATTTTCTTCCTTTCTCTCCACTTTAAACCTTATTTTCTTTTCATTTAATTTTTTCCTACTCATCACTTTTCTCATGATTTATCCACATGATAATGGTATAAAATGCATACTAATTATACTCCAATTATTTAAGAATATAATGATATAATCATTTGCATATGCTCTAACTTGTAAAATTACATTCCACTTATATGCAGTTCATAAATACTTGAATTGTTTCATTTCAAAGAAAATTTACTCCCCTTAATTCATCAGTAAAATTGTACTTGAAACAATTTACCCAAAAATCAACACCCTAGGTGTTATAAGATCTTAAACGTTGGAATTTCCCAAGTAGGTTTAGTTTATGTTCATATATTCCATGTACTCACTGTTAGAACATCTTCAACATTAACTTAAGACAATGCTAAACTTCTATTGATAGATATTTGATAATATTAGCATTTTCAATAAAAGAATGATACATAACATATGACATAACCCGTATCAGCATGTGTTAACTCAATCCAAGAGACAACAAATCGTATCATCATATGTAAACCAACAACAAATCATATCAACATATATAAAGTATATCTAAAACAATTGTATCCAAAACATATCAGTGTATATCAGAACAATACATGTAATTTCTCTTAGAAAAACATTTATCCTCACTACATTCCTCAAAGTCTAAGTCAAAGAACGTGAAAAAGCATGATACCACTCCCCCTTTTTGTCAATAAGTTGGCTCCCTCTGAGAGGTAGCACCCTCTTCCTAAGTTGCTGGTGTAGTGACTATTCCATAAAGGTGAAGGTAGGTTCAGGGACACAATAATGAGGAGTAGAATCCTTAGGTTGAATAGAAGAGGGCTCTAAGGCTAAGAAAGGAATATTCGAAGGTGAGGTGGTGCTGGGAGACTGTGCAAAGGTGGTAAAATGACATGGGATACCAAAGTGTGGGAGTAGTGAAGCGAACTGAAGTCTAATAAGAGACTAATCTTCCCTAACCATCCTAACTTATGCTCTTAGAGTGGTTACCTCAGATAATCTCATATATGTAGAAGAAGGTTGGAAGCTAGGAACTATAGGTGATGTGGTGAAGAGGGTGAATCTCGTGCTGCTTTGGCAGTGCCTTCTCCCATTGTCCCTTTTTCTTCTTCTTGAGAATGTGTTCTCTAATAGTCTTCTTCTTCTTCTTCCTCTAAACCTTCTTCATGTGAGCCTTCTTTCTCTTCCATCTCATTCATTTCTTTTTGATAATTAGAAAGTCTTATTTGCATTCTCTTTAGCAATATTTTTCCAAGCCAGTCTTTTATGTGTGTGGTCATAAAGCAAGCTCATTTCTCCTTGGGTGGATATATTGAAATGCTCAAAAAACTTAGTGAGCCACAATCCAAAAGGTACAACATGATCATTTCTATTAGGCATGTATATAAAGAGATGAAACATTATTCTCAAAAGACTCACTCTTTTGTAGTTTGCTATTTTCCATAATACATTAGCTTCAAACACATTCACTTTCTCAATTCCTCCCAATTGTAATGCCCCAAGTTTAGAATGTTACTTTAGGGTAGTATCATGACAAATCTCAGGCAAAGTCTCCCTTAAACTGTCCATCATTAACCTGTACAACTCATCATTTTACATAATCATACTTCTTAAAATCATAATCAACTAAATCACACACATACCCGCAGCTTGCCCAGAATCGGCAGTCGCATTGTGATGGGGGTAGTAAAGTGTCACGCCCCACTTTTTGAGGTGCAACCTACCATTTTGCACTAAATTTCACTAGCATTTGCCCACTTTTAGGGTGGGGGTGCTCAGGTCCCATTCTAGGACACCTATACTTTTCTCTATTTTTCTGGCAAAATTTCATCAGAGTTTCCCTTAAAATGTCAAAATCAATACCTGATATACATCACTTATCAAATACATTACTAAACATCAATGTTTACAATCCCAAATCATACACAAACTATAGTTTTTCAATAATTACAAATCAAATCATAAACATCTCAATAGGCCAACCTACCCACAGCCCAGAATCTCTATCACACCATGATGGCATTACACTATAAGGGAAACATATCATGTTATCACAATATTACACATCATTTTCGAAGACATGCCAATCAATTTCTTTAATACATCAATTACCATTTTACACAATTATATAAACTCACATTAAAACAAATATATAATGAAATTTTAATACCATCATTCAAACACATCATTCAAAGGTCTTCAGTCTTTCTCATAAGTCCCTTGGTTTACCTGTCAACTAAAAATTTGAACAAAAAAGCATGAGTCCGGGCAAATTAGTAAGTAGACACTAATAATAAACAATAAAATAGTTAATTCTTAATTTACATAATTCAATCCAATCATTATCATAGACATAATACACCTATCATACTCTGAGGACCATGTCCTTATTATTCCAATCCAATAATCAGGGGATGACACTCATCTCTTGATTATGACTAGACATTTAACACTCAATGAATAACCATATTGCTCAATCATCCATCTAGGACATAACCCTGACAATGATAAGAACATATGTTCATCAATTTATACCAAATAGGGAATTGTAATCATTCCCATTCAATCAATCCATCTCATTTCAAATCAATCTTAAACTTTAACATATACAAAGGGCTAATCTCTATCCCACATATAAGACATTCATTTTGAACCAAAACATTAATTAATTCAATATAAGGGATGCCCATTATCCCACACAATTCAAGTAACATCAATTTTGAACAAAGATTGGATATCTATTATCCCCAGCCAAAACATACAAGCCCAGAGTCAAATCGATGGGATGTTCATTATCCCCAACCAATCATACAATTAAACAAAACTAAGGGCGCCTACTTACCTTGGGCTCTTAGCTTCAAACCATTCCTCCAACTATATACCTTTTCATCCTTCTCAGATCATCCTATATAGGGTAAAATCTCATTCTTTACAAACATAGCTCGAACTAATTTCTTCCAAACCACTGAATATGATTTAGGGCTAAACCTATATATGTCCCAAGTGTATAATTCCATATTCATTATTACTCTCATTGAAGAATGTTATCAAACATGTGCTATACACTAGCTAAATTAGAGTTTTTCCATAACTTATCACCAGAACCTCTCTTTCCTTACAACCTTTATAATGTAATTATCACTTACACAACTAAATTAAGCTTCCATTTACCCAATTCAAGGTTTACATAGGCCACACAAAAAAACCCAATTTAACCCAATTTAGGCCATGGCTTAAACACATGGTTCACTTGTCTAATTCATTCCATATGAGTCTCAAAACAATATTAATCATGCATTAAACATTTCTCCCATGATAATTTCACAAAATTTATGAAATTTCCCAATTTTTACTATTCATAGAAACCCTAGCTTGGCAAAATAATCCATTTTTATGCCCAAATCAGTTCTAACATATCATTAAGAATAGTTAAATTATTTTCCCATGATTGTCATGTCAATTATATATAAAACACCCAAAATTTCATTGTTCATGAAACTTACAAAACCCTAACTAGCATAAAAACACAATTTCAGATAAGGAGAAATAATTTACCATGTAAATCAAGCATGGCTGACATCTATAAATGAAGATTCAAGCTCCAAGCTCCCATTTTCATTTGGAGAAAATTGGATTTTTGTCCATTGCGCATCATGTAAACATTGAAACCCAAGCTAGGAGGAAGGCCTGAGTGACTACCCATCTAAATCATCATGTTTCCTAGCTAATCAAGCAAAGGATTTAGCTAAACAGGGTCTAGGGACATGAGAACAATGTTAGAGGGAGAAACAGGATGAATAAAATAAAAATGGAATGGGTTTGGGGGCTAAAAAGTTATTTTTTTTCAGTGCTTCGATGCACCATCAAGGTTATGCCATGGCATTTGTGCCACAGCACAAACTTCACTGTCTACCCCATTGCTGTGGCACTGAACCCACTAAATGCCCCAAAATTGCCTTGTTAACACTGTATCAAGGAATAGACTGTCTGTGCTACGACAGTGTGCCTGCTGATGCCCATATTTTCCCCTTCTAAAGCTATGCCACGACAGACCTTTCCTGTGCCATGACATTAACTTGTTATCCCTATTTTTCTCCATTCTAACTTTTTCTTCAATACTTCCTTACTAGACTTTTAATCACTTCATTCTTCCATTAATCTCATGCCTAATCCTCCTAAAATACTTATTTAAGAAATTAACTCTCCCTTCAAACTCAATTACTTTGGACATTGTAATAAGCACTTCCCACATATCTCATGCATGAAATGAAACCTGTTCATACTATTCACCACTTCATTTGAGGTAAATTTCTAAAAACCACTTATTCAATTATTTTTACCAAATTTTTTCCGTTATAAATGACTCCATAGGATATTTACATTCCAAGCTGCATCCAATGCTCAAACTAATATTTCACACACATTATAATATATATGATGACTATTTTAGACCATTCTTAGTGATGACAAACATGCATTACTCAATTTCACCACTTCAGTTCTTTTTCTTCTTATAGCCATTATATAATTTAAATTGATGAAATTTATGAATTTCAAGCATTAAACTCTACCCATATCCACATAAGCAAATTTCAATCACCTTAAACATCATATAAGGCTATTCATTCATTGAAATTTCTATGATTTTATAAAAATCACTTATGGAGTTCCTTTTACCTGAGCATTCAACTCAATAGTTCAAAATTTTAAAACTATCTCAAAATTTTGATTCAATATCTCATACATATCACATTATATACAATAATCATGCTACATTAGTCATTCAAGTCATATACATGACATTACTCAAAATCATTACTTGGGTTCATGTCAATCTATTCAGTCTTCCATAGCAATTTCTTTATAAAACATTATTTATCACCTCAATTCCTCACTTTACTAAAATGCAAAATGTTTTGCCAAAATTTCAACACCACAGGTGTTACAGACTCCCCTTCTTACAAAAAGTTTCATCCTTAAAACATTAAGTATCATTTGATACTTGTTATTTCCTTAAGTTTGCTAATCAATATACACAAACATATCCTGATAACATTCATGTTCCATTGCCCATACTCATATCAGCTTTTCATTAAAATTTTCATCATATGGTATTCACAATCACAATGCCACTATAATATTCACATTACTTTGAATTTGATCATCAATGACAATATCAACTAATATCATAGTAGGAGAAAGAAACACATAACAAAGATAAGTTCTAGCTTCTTATGTAGTTTCTCTATTACTTGTTTCTGTTCAAATGGGGTCA
>JAYJMB010027941.1:0-37790 GCA_036873735.1 Pouteria campechiana
CCCCCCCCCCCCCCCCCCCCCCGCCGCACTCTTGAGCTACCATTGCATATGGGATCAACATAATTGCTACACTCTCAACCTAAGCCTAATCTTCTCCACCACAGATTCCATGTGCAAGTGCAAACATTATAGCCCTTTCAATCTACATCATCTCATACTTTCATTCATTTAAGCAACCAAGTAATACATGTTTAATGAAAACCTTGTGAATTCACAATTCAAATTAGAGAGACTACCTTAGATGCATACATGATGTTTTACTTTTCTCATTGATTTCTTTACTCTTCTTGGGGGCTCTATCACTATCACATTCTTGATATTTATCTTCTTTTCATTTTATTTTTATTTATTTTTAATTTTTTTAGAAAGTAAGTCCCCCCTAATCTTTAGGCTGTATTACCATCACACCCCCAAACTTATTTCTTTTTCAATTCATTGGATATGATTCCCTCGATAATACAATGAGTTTTTGTTAGACATTTCATTTCTCATCTAATGCTTATCTCAACAAGAGTTCCATGAATTCACAAATTGAAATTGAGCTTAGCATACTTAGTCTCCTGAACTAATGCTAAGAATTCAAAGACTTCAAAAGAATTGGCTATGACAATGTGATTAATGTGCATAAGGAATCTATAGCCAATTAGATAATGACTCAAGTCAGGCATGTAAACAAGAATGCTTTCTATCATTTTCAACTTAACCAATGTTAAATATCATATATATATCATTGGTTGTGCAGGATGACTCTGAATGATGCTTAAGACACACAAAACACACACACACATACATATATATTATGATTTATATATATATGAAACAAAATATTCAAAACACATAACAAATAGAATATTACTGCAACACACACATATATAAAGATTTCAACAAGACACAACTAAACATAATAGAAATGCACCAAAAATAGCTAAATTACCCACAAAATTGGAAGACATGGTGTCCTCAATGTGGACTAAACATGTAAAGAGTAAAAGAAAAAAAGAAAAAAAACTTCCCTGAAAGAATTCAATTAGCCACATCAAATACTTCATCATCACTGCCGACATCAGTATCAACCTCATCTATATCTGCCTCAATATCCACGTCATCAGTGTCAGCAGGGTCCTCCTGTTCAGTAGTGTCTTCCTATTCCTCTTCAAGGCCAGCTGTTTGGGAGTGGTCAGCTCCATAAGTAGCCGCAGGTGGAAATATGGTAGGTTGGGGAAGTTGGACTGGAGTGGGGAGCACTGCAGCCAAAGTAACATGGCATTGCATCAAGTAATCAGCAAGCTGTGCTTGTTAGGAAAAATACTAAAACATTTGCCCCTTGATTTCTTGCACTTCAGCTCACAAGTCAGACATATCCGAGGCAGCAATGGCAGGTGGGATGGTGTCTGGACGAGAAGAACTTGCTCTAGGAGAAGATGTGCTAGGGCCTAGAGCACCATGACCATGGGGAGGGGGCCTCTTCATCAGTAGGGCCTCGATGATGGAGAATCTTGTCAATCATTTTATTTGTAATAACAGGCTTGGGATGCATAATTTCTTTAGATAAGCTAGATGGAATGCCTTCTTGTAGACACAAGTCATATATTAAGGATGGATGACCAAAGCCACCCTTTGCTATAGTCAATTTGGACATACTGAGTATAGATGCTTCAATTATTTTTCCAATGTCAATTGACAACCCTTTCTGAATAGCATAATTAAACATAGTGCAGTCTCTTGAAACATTTGAAACATGATAAGTTGGCACTAACTTTGTTGAAGTAAAGTAATGCCACACTTTACCTTCAAGTCTCAAGCACTTGCTTGAGAAACTACGAAGTCTGGTTCTTGAGATGGTCCATACCATGCCCAGCTTTGCTATGCGCTGAATGATTTCATCAAAATCAACATGATCCTCCATCCTTGAGAAGTCATCATCTTCAATGATAAGGAGCTAATATCTATAATTGATTATAGTTCTACCAAATGGAATCCACTTGCCTCTCACTAAGTTTTTGTAATCTTTATGCTTGGGCACATTGGCATAAAACTCTCATACAACTAGAACAAATCTGGCATTGGGTTGTTTGGCAAATTCCTCCCACTGTCTCTCTCTAAGCACAATACGAATGCAATACCGTGACTCATGGAAACCCCTCTCTTGGAAACACATCCTGAATACAAGTGAAGTTCGATGGCGTGTTTCAGCTTCCTTATTGACAAACGTTGGCTTGATTACAGGCTCAACATTTGTATTCTTTCTCTTTTCAGAGGGGCCTACCGCTACTATTTTCTTCCCTTTAGGAGGCATAATCAGAAGCACTTCCACTGAAAAATGACCCCAGCAACCTTGAGCAACAATCCCAATTGAATCCAACCGTAAGTAAACACAATGCAATCAACCAAAAAAACTAGCAAAGTTGAGCAAACATAGTGTAATCAACCCAAACACGAGCAACCTTGAATAAACATAATGCAATCACCCCCAAATTTAAGCAACCTTGAACAATTTAGCTTGACAATGCAATGGTGGCCCTTTGAAGTAATGCAACAAACACTTCACAGGCACAAAGTAGAACTCACAACCTTTACAAGATTTTCTTCAAGTTGGAGAAGCTCTCACACACAAATGACCATGGGAATCAATAATGCATACACATATCACCATCAAAAGTAAACCAACTCACTTAGAAGAGGCATTTTGTATCCACGTCCACCACTCAATCACTCCAACAAATAGTTTGTGTAACTGAAAATCCTTCAAATCTTCACCAAAAATCCCTTCTAAAATCAATACTTTCCACTCCAAATCGTGCACAATGGAAGAATGAAAAATCCCTCAAAATGCAAAAACTAACCAGATTTCATGAAGCTTGACATTCCCAACCTTGAACCCATTTGAAGAAGAAGCTAGAGGAATGATGACGAGCAAAGAGGATCCATTAGAAGGCTTGGATGGGGAAGGAAGGAAGCTTGGATGAAGGATTTGGGAGGAAAATCGGAATGGGGAAGGATTTTGAAGGGAAAAGCTCTCTCATTTTTCGTAGGTTGGAGAGGAGAAAGGATGAGTGCTTTGGGGTTTTGAAATGAAGAATGGAGCAAACGGTTGGGGTTTGGCTGGTTTGAAATGAAACAAGTCTCACACATGAGGGAGTGATGAGCTTGCCGTAGCAGAGAGAGGGCTTGCCTAGGCAAGCTCTCGCTGACTCGATGGACCTTGCATTATGTGGACAAGCCTTTCGCGGCAATAAAATAGCTTGCCTTGGCAAGCACTTGCTGCCTAGTTGGAACATGCACACCTTGAGTAGCTTGTTGCGGTAGTGATAGAGCTCGCCTAGGCAAGCTCTTGCTAATAAGTTAGCATTTTCACATGTTATACCTTGCCGCGACAATGAATTGTCTTACCGCAACAAGATATCCTTGACTCCATTATGGAAAATTCCATCTTTGTGCATTCCCATGGTAGAGGGATTGGATTGCCGCAGCAATCTCCCTTTGACTATAATTTGTCACCCATTGTTGCTGGTTGATTGCTGTGATGCCTATGCACTTGTGTCCTACCTGAAAATTTAAGTTGCCACATGTTTTTTTGAATGAAACTTACTACTAAGATACTGATTAAATTATCAAACTAAAACTAAGTCTACAAGAATCAAATCTATCTAATATGCAATCAACAACTATCTTGATGCTATCTCTAAAACTCATGCATATCATTAACTAAGTTATAACTAGAACTTTGAAATGAACTAACTAACTATGGATTAGAATTCAAAAAATATGAATAACAACCATCTAAGGATTAATATAATGCAATAATAATCAAACAAATGCAAATTAAACAACTAAAAATTTCAGAAACTTGGGTTGCCTCCCAAGAAGCGTTGTATTTAACATCTAGGTGAGACGACTTCTCTTTTCATGAATTTTCAACATTAAGGACTGCATTTAATGGCAATTGTATGCCACTTCTAACATGTTGCTTCACTCTGTGTCCATTGAGTTTGAAAATGCTGTCATCTTTCAGATTCTTCAACTCGACAGCTCCGTTTAGAAACACCTGATTGACTAAGAATGGACCGACCTAGTGAGATTGCAATTTTCCTAGAAACAAACACAAACGTGAGTCATAAAGTAAAACTTCCATTCCAAGCTCAATGCATCATTTGCGAATGAATTCATCATGATACTTCTTTGTCCATTCCTTATAAATCTTGACATTCTCATATGCTTCGTTTCTTAGCTCCTAATTCATTAAACTGCAACTTTCTCTGCTCTCATGCCTTTTCCAAATCAAAATTTAGATTTTTGATTGACTAATATGCTTTGTGCTCTAGCTCAACTGGTAAGTGGTAGGCTTTCCCAAAAATAAGTCAATAAGGACTCATTTTAATTAGGGTTTTAAAGGCTGTTCTATAAGCCCACAATGCATCATTCAATTCATAGCCCAATCCTTTCTTGCAGTATTTACTGTCCTCTCCAAGATTGCTTTAATTTGACAGTTGCTAAATTTAACTTGCCCAGATGTCTGTGGATGATAAGGAGTTGCAACTCGATGTGTAATGTTGTACTTTCTAAGCAGAGCCGCAAAGACCTTATTGCAGAAGTGAGTTCCCCTATTACTAATGATGGACCTTAGAGTGCCAAACTTGGAAAAGATCCTATCTTTCAAAAATCTTAGCACCACATTAGCATCATTAGTCCTAGTGGCCATCGCCTCAATCCACTTAGAAACATAATCCACAGGGAGCAAAATATATAAGTTACCATTCGATGGGGGAAATGGTCCCATGAAATCAATTCCCCACACATCAAATAATTCAACTACAAGATTACCTATAAGTGGCATCTCATCTCGCTTTTCGATGTTCCTAGTTCGCTAAAACCTGTCACTCAACGTAGAAGGCATGATCATCCTTAAAAATAGTTGGCCAATAGAAACCTAACTAAAAAATCTTTAAAGTAGTTTTCTTCCCTCCGAAATGCCCTCCATAGCTGAATGTATGGCAATGTCTCCGTATGCTTTGCTGCTCCTATTCTGGCACACATCATTTGATAATTTGGTCTGGACATAGCTTGAAAAGGACTGGATCTTCCCAAAAATAGTGCTTTTCCATAGACAACAATTTCTTCTGTCCCTGCGAATTCAATATAGGATTAAACACTCCCTTGACTAAATAATTCTTGATATCAGCAGACCAAGGTTCACTTCCCTTTACAGAGAACAATCGTTCTTTAGGAAAGACCTCATTGATGGGAATATTCTCCTTGCCTCTCTCTTGCTCGAAATCGATCCCTTCCACCAATCTAGACAAGTGATCTACCACCACATTCTCATAACCTTTCTTATCCTTGATTATTAGGTCAAACTCTTGCAACAATAAGATCCACCTGATCAACTTGGGCTTGGCATCCTTCTTTGTAAGCAAGTATCTCAAAGTAACATGATTAGAATAAACAATTACTTTTAAACCAATCAAGTAAGGAAAAAAATTTTCCAAGGCAAACACAATTGCAAGAAATTCTTTTTCAGTGGTGGAATAATTTGATTGTGCTTTATTCAGAGTTCTACTTGCAGAATAAATCACATGGGGTAATTTGTCTATCCTTTGTCTAAAAACCACACCGGCAGTAAAATCCGATGCATCACACATGAGCTCAAATGGGATGGATCAATTAGGCACTGCTAAGATTGGAGCTGAAGTCAATTTTTCTTTCAAGGTATTGAAGGCACAAAGGCATTCCTCATCAAAATAGAATATTACATCCTTAGCTAATAGGTTATAGAGCGGTCTAGAAATTTTTGAAAAATCCTTTATAAAACATTTGTAAAACCCTACATGGCTAAGAAAGCTTCTAACTCCCTTAACTAAATTTAGGGGAGGTAGCTTGGTAATCACTTCAATTTTTGCTTTGTCCACTTCAATACCTTTACTAGAAATAATGTGGCCAAGCATGATTCCCTATTTGACTAAGAAATGACACTTCTCCCAACTCAAAGTCAAATTCATTTCAACGCATCTTTTCAGTATCAATCTCAAGTTATTAAGGCAATCATCAAATGAATCTCTAAAAATAAAAAAATATCCATGAATACCTCAATGAACCTTTTAATCATGTCAAAAAAGATGGACATCATGCAACTTTGAAAGGTTACAAGAGCATTGCACAAACCGAAAGGCATCCTCCAATAAGCAAACATTCCAAACGGGTAGGTGAAGGTAGTCCTTTCTTGATCTTCTAGAGCTATGGGAACTTGATTGTAGCCTAAAAAATCATCAAAAAAACAATAATAAGCATGACCTACCAATCTTTCAAGCATTTGATCAATGAAGGGTAGAGGAAAATGGTCCTTTCTTCCTATAATCAATGTACATTCGCCACCCTATAGTCATTCTCATAGGTAACAATTCATCATTATCATTCTTAATAATGGAGAGACCAGATTTCTTGGGCATAACATATACTAGACTTACTCATTTGCTGTTAGAGATTGGGTAGATAATACCTACATCCAATAGCTTGATAACCTCAGTTCTAACAGCCTCCTTCATGTGTGGGTTCAGTCTCATTTGTGCATCTCTAAAAGGCTTTGCATCCTCCTCCGAAAGTATTTTATGCATAGACACAGTGGGGCTAATTCCATTAATATCTGCCAATGTCTAACCTATAGCCCCTTTATGCTCTCTCAACACCATCAATAGCCTGTATTTCTCATCCATAGACAGGTCAGAAGCAATTATAACTAGCAAAGTATTATTTTCACCAAGAAATACATATTTCAAACTTTTAGGCAATTGCTTTAAATCTAATGGTGGTGGTGTGGCTTTTGCATGTTCCAATTCTGGGTTGGCTTGTTTAAGCTCTTCCTAAGAGCTCTACTCAACTTCCACTTGCTCTACATTGTCAAGTGTTTCCTTTAACTGTATCACCTCTTCATCTTCTTCCAATCCCTCCTTAGTGAGCACTTATTCCAATTTGTCATTTGTTTCTTGTTGCACAATAGTAGAGAGAATAGGTGAGTCCAATTCATCTACTTGAAAACAACCACTAGGATTAGAAGGCAATGAAAGAGCTAAGACAGTCATTTTTAACTTCCCATTCTGTAAATCAATGATTGCCTTAGTTGTAGCCATGAATGGTCATCCTAGAAGAATGTTACTTCTCTCCCTTGAATCATTTGCCTTTCCTTGTCAAGAACTACAAAATCAGCTGGAATAATCAGTTTATCTATCTACACAAGTATATCCTCTACAATGCCTCTAGAATATTTCACTAATTGGTTTGCAAGCTGAAAAGACATTGTAGTGAGTTTCAATTCTCCCAAACCAAGTTGTATATAAACAGAACAAGGCATCAAATTTATGCTTGCTCTAAGATCTAGCATTGTTTTTACCTTATTTGTTCCTCCTACAGTAATGGAGATATTGAAACTACCTTGATTCTTTACTTTCGGGGGCAAATTTATTTGTAATACTGCACTGGCTACTTCTGATACAATTACCTTCTCATGAGGCTCATACGTATGCTTTCTTGCACTTAGTTTCTTCAAAAATTTATCATAAGCAGGCATATTTTTGATAATGTCAAGCAACGGTAAGTTCACATTCCTTTTAGAAAGAATATCATAAATGTCAGAAAATAACTTATCAAACTGCTCTGCTTCATCCTTCCTGGGAATGGAACTGGAGGATCATAAGGTGGGGGTGCTTTGTAGTTGACTAGAGGGTCAACTGTTAGAAACACCACCTTCTTTGAGTGCACTTCCTCCTCCGCCTTTATTCTTCCCTTGTCAATTCTTGCAGTAACAATTGAATCATCAGTTTCCTTGCAAATTTTGTTATCAATAACCTTATCACTTCTCAATGTAGTGATTGCCTTTGCTTACTCAGGCTGGCTAGGCAATTTTCTTAGTGTGTGGCTTTGCATTTCTTCCACAATTTATCCTAGCTGTGTCTCCATCTTCTTCATGGATGTCTCCATGTTATGGAATCTAGAGTCAATATTTTGGAACTTGGTGGCATTGTTCTAAAATTAAGACTGAGTTGCTTGAATGAAACTTTACATGGTTTCTTCAAGACTAGGCTTCTTTGGTGGTGGTCGTTGAAAGGATGTTACAGCTTGGTTCTGATTTTGGATTTTGGTCATTATTCCAAGAAAAGTTAGGATGATATCTCCAACCAAGATTGTATGAATTTAAGGATTATTTTTTGGTCGTTGGTTGTAGAAATTCATTGCATTTTCCTATTCCACATCACCTGCAAAATGATCATGTGAAGGACAAATGTTAGATTAGTGACCTGAATTCCCACAAAAAGAACAAACCTTTGACTGAGCAGGTTGTGGTTGTTTCATGTTCACCATCATCGAGCACATCACCTTCATTTGCTTTGCCATCTCTGTCATATGCATAGATAGATCTATATTAGAGTTTACTTCATAAATTCCTCTAGATCTACCTCTCACACTCTTTTGTTAAGAATTGGCTTCAAGTATTTCATAACAACTCATATGTCTGTTCCAGAGTCTTCTCTCTCATTGCTCCACCTACAGCATTATCAAACATGGCTTTGCATGGTTGTGTCAAACCATCAGAGAAAAACTGGTTAAGCAATTCAAGAGGATATCTATGATGAGGATATTGAATTAGTAATGCCTTAAACTGCTCCCATGCTTCATGGAATGCTTCACCGTCCATTTGACAGAAGGTAGCAAAATTACTCCTTAATTTAGCAATTTTCGCATGCGAGTAAAACTTACCAATGATTGTTATACACAGCTTCCCATGTGGTTAATGAACCAAGAGCTAGCATCATAAACCATGTTTTGCTATGTCCTTCAATGCGTTTGGGAAGCATCTCATGCGTAATTGATCCTTAGTGATATCTTGTAATAGAAATGTTTGTATTGTTACATTGAAATCATGCATAGATGTCAATGGATCTTCAGTAGCAATTCCGTGAAATGACGGAAGCATGATAAAATGACTGTGTTTTAGTTCATGGTTTCTAGCATTATCATTCAAGACAATGCATGATAGACAAATTCCTATGGTGGGATGTGCAAACTCTTTCATCAATTGTTGAGCCACTCGATTCTCCCTATTGTCTACCATGTGGACTATTTCATTTTCACTTGAACTCTCTATTTCAATCTCAACTTTATCACTTTGGTCTTGCAATGGAAATAGAGCTAGATTCAATGATCTTCTTCCGTTCATTCACAGCTCTACAAAAGAAAGAAAGTAAGAATCAAAAACTTTATATGCAATTAATTACAGAAATACAAAGAATGATTGTAATTAACTTAACTGAATTAATTTGGAACCATTCCTTAGCAACGATGCTAAAAACTTGATGATTTAAATTATAAATCCTCGCAAGTGCACGGATATATAACAGTATAATGTGCAATGCAAGGGTCGATCCCACAAGGAATGTTCAAACCGATTCAATTAGCTTAGTTACTAACTTGTCTCTATCTTAAAGGAATGTGACTTGAGCAAAGCAAGTATAAATGATAACTTGAATAAAATTGCAAAAATGAAATAGCTATGGATAATGTAGGTGAAATCAACAGAGTATAAGGTCTAGGGATCCAATTTCACCACTCAATGATACACTTTGCTATTGGGATATTATTTTTAATGCATAACTTGGATTCATTTTATCTAATGTGATATTATTACTGTTAGGTATGCAGGTTTAAATCAAGTATTTCCACTCATTCCAATTACCTATGGTGTGTAGTGTAACTGAGTTGAAAACTCATTAAGCTTAAGAACACATGAATCAAATAAGATGGTTTAGCATAAGGTGTGTATCATAACCCCTATCATTTTCATTCAATGGTGCTCATGGTTTTGCATATGGTGTGTGCCTTAACCATGCCAGATAATCAATGTGATTTGCAATATTGGTGATTAAGCAATATATCAAACCAAATAAAAGCAAATAACTCAATGAATGAAAACAACTGATTTGCATTAAAAAGTCAACATTCCCAAATAACAAATGTATTAAGAGGGTTACATTTTCACCCTAGAAAAAAAGATTAATGCATAATGAAAATGAAAATAACTCCCTTCACAAAACTCAATATAATGCTTTTTATCTTCTCCCTCTTATAATAAGATTCCACCTTCAATCTTGTATAGTAGCCTCTCCAAGAAGTTTCTCTGCCTCCAAAACTTTTTGAAAAGCTCCAAGACACGTGACTTCACTTCACTTTTATACCCCCCTTCATTAGGGTTAAGCATTTGCAAAAGTTAACCAAGATCCAGAATTTCTGGATTACTGTCTCAAGGAGCTTGCCATGGTAGAGAAACAGCTTGCCATGGCAAGATGTTGCTGCCAAAAAATGTTCTTCATGCATATAGGGACCTTGCCACAGTAGAAGAAAAGCAAGCCATGGTAGAATGAAGAGCTTGCCATGGCAAGTTGCTGCTGATTCCTTTTGTTGATTTCATGTTGTGCTTTGCCATGACAAAAAGAAAGCTTGCCGTGGCAAGGTGTTGCTGAATATTGAAATGTGCTTATTTTTCTGATCTTTTGTAGAATTACTTCCTTTCCACTTTTATTCTTCATGTTTCTTTAGTTTTTGACTTCTTTTCACCTCTTAAATTCACCTAAAGAATTCAATATTGTCATGTTAAATTCATCTAAAACTATCAAAGATTCACAAATAATTAAGTTTGAACATGCATGAAACAAGTGAATGAAATTCACTTATCACCTATACACTGTTAGTTTCCAAGCTGACCAACGAACCTATACAGTTAACAAGTCTTACTACTTGCTAAACCAAACAAATAAAAAGAAAACTTGTACAGGAATATGCCTCTTAGCTAGGCTGATTTGTACAATAAACAAATGTAGAATCACTAAAAGAATAAAGCAATTAAGCTTTTGAAATCAAACTCTAGAGGTTTGGTGATGATAGAACTTTAAACACAGATCTGCAATCAACATGATGCAGTTGTGAAAACTTAGAGGAAAAACTTGAATGGATCTGAATGCTTTGTAAGTACTCTTGTCTTTTTTAATTGACTTGTATTGCTAACCAAGAACAGTCTCTTACTTCTCCTTTTATACTTAATTTTAAAATATGCCTTTGTAGAAGATGACAGTCATTAAATGCAAACAAATCATCAAGATTTTCTACCTATTGAAATGTTCTCCCTATTTCTTAATGTCCAAAGGCTTTCGGCAATGTCCAAAGTTATAATTTTGGACTGAGTGAAACATTTTTCCTGCAATAGACTTCATTTGGCTATGTCCGAAAGGCTTTGTTGTGTCCAAAGATGAATTGGCAGTGTCTGAAGTTACTTCTGTGTCAAGAACTAGTCTCGTAGTATCCAAACTTGTTTTTGTATTCGGAATTGGTCTCACAATGACCAAACTTATTTCTATGTCTGGAATTGGTCTCACAATGTCCAAACTTAGCTTTGCAGTGTCCAAACCTAGCTTTGAAGTTTCAGCATCTTGGCTTCTTGTTTAGCATTGTCCTGAGCATTTCTTCTATTTGAACTTGGACATAAGTCTGATGGGCTTCAATAGCATCCTAAAATGCGTTCAAAGTGTCTTTTGAGCTTGATAGATGCTAGACAAATCCATCAACTAAAAATTTAGCCTTGAATGCTTAGTAATTACATCTTGAAATATTTTAGAAAGTGTTCTAGATTCCAATCATATGTCTTTGGTTGGCAATCTTCAAACTTACTAATTTTCTATATATATTGGCTCTGTTCTTCATGAACTCAATTATGTCTTGTCTTATCTAAAATTCTTTTCAAAGTTTTAGTGTCATTCTTTCTCTTTTAAGCATTTATGTTTTCTTCTTTTATGGATATAATGTTGGGGATCTTTGTCTCTAATATTGTCTATGTTTGTGCTATCCACTTGACTGAAGTTATTTCCCTAAAAATATTTTATACCTATCACTATAATACTAGGGAATATAACTATCAGTACCTTAACCATTCACTCATATGCTTTTGCTCATCATCAAAACTTAGCTAGTTAAATATGTTCATCATCAAAATCAAGCTAAGTAAAGGAGGTTTGGATCAACTAGTCTAACATTTCTCCCTTTTTGATAATGGAAAAACATTTGAGTGAATTACCTTTCATAAAAGAATAAAGCATGTCACATAAACATGTACAGGAACTGAACAGAAATATTCTAATTCAACACATACATTGCTCCCCCTGACTAAGTGCGTATTTAACAAGATATTCTAATAATTCCCCTTAATGAATGTACTCAAATTTTGTCTAATGTTTCAACTATTTCTCCCCCTTTTTGTCATAATTAAAAAGGCATAATAGATGGGAGATATAAATACCATTAACAAGGTGCTTAGAATAGTTAATAGTAAAGAGCAAATTCAGGTCATGGGAAACATTCAAACATTTGAGAAAAGACTTTGAATGAATTATTGAATGTGTATCATCTGCGAATTGTATTTCATTGATGAAAGAAAAACATGTACATAGTTTAATTACAAACATCAATGCATATAAACCTGAATTACAAAGAGTAATAATGCTAAATACACAAAAATAGAATATGAAAAGAGATTGTTCAATAGATCATTGGTTGGATTTGGACTCCTTGGAGGTAGTGAAATATTTGATTCTAGCTCAATAATCAGGATCCATCAATTCTAGAAAATGAATAGATTGACCTTTGCAAATTTCTAGAGTATTGGTAGTCATCCTACATGTATGAAGGTCATAAATCACGACAATGGGGCAAAGAGGTTCACAAACAAGTGGAGAGTCAGAAGGTTTCGATTTGGGAGACTTAGGGACAAGTTTAGATGCAGTGGATGGTTTGGTTTTGGAGCAAGAAGTTGTGGACTTAGAGACTAGAATTTTGATTCTAGAAGGAGGAGGTTTGGATGAGGTAAGAGAGGGGTTGGATTTGGGAGGATCAGGAACATTGGAGGAGGGAAGTGCTAGAGTGGAGGATGAAGTGATAGAAGGACTTGAAGTGGCGGAAGGAACAATGAAAGTAGAAGAATGAGAGAGTGGAGTAAGAGAGTTGGAGATTTTAGGTTTGGGTTTTTAAAGTTCTTCAGGAAAAACAAAAATGCTAAGCTTTTCTCTATGTAGAGGATCTATAAACTCTAGAAAAGGAAGAGGTAGACCAAACATATATGCATTTATATGCATCTTCCAATGCTCTAGATACACATCTTTTGGAAGATAAATGAAGTTAGGATCAGATGTGTTAGTTACAGAATAAAAAAATATTCTTTCTTCTGTTGGTTCTAACTCAATATCAACGGAATCATTTTATTTAGGTGGAGGAACTGGATTGGATGAAGAAGGTTTGCTGTAATCTTCCAGTATCTTATTTATCATTTTATCACCATTTAAAAGTGATTTAGGTTTGAAGTTTTTGGTTGGAACCTTCATTATTGTGATACTATCAAGGAATTCTTGATCTTCAAAATCTAGAAAAGGAAGATATAGAAGAGTAAAGAATCTACTTTGAGAGTAAAGAGTGAAAGTGACCATTTCATTTATTAACTGTTAGTATTCAACTTCTTGAAGAGTCATTTTTATTTGCCTTCTTGGATTCTTAGGAGCTAAAGGTGTGGATTTTGGAAGTTTGGGATGTTGAATTTGATATGTTTTAGATAGAGTTGTGATGGGAGGTAAGATATCTGATTTGCGATAGCCTAGAGGAAAGATTGAAGCTTCTAAGAGAACTGCACTTTTGTTTGTTGAAGGAATGGAAGATGCTGGAGTGAAGCATTTTCGGGTTTGAGAAGGAGGATCAGAAGATTGAGAGATTGGTGGAGGAGGTGGAGGAGGAAGAATAGCTTCCTGAGGTAAGGAGGAAAAGACCTCTTCAGGAGCAGGAGTGGATGATGACTGAGGAATTTGAGTGAGAGTGAAAGACATAGATTGTGTGGTTGGTTATGTAGAAGGAGAAGGGAGTTTTTGTAGAGAGAAATGTGAGTCAGCTTGAGGAGTTTGAAAGGATGGTTGAGAAGCTTTCTTAGGAGTGCATTTTCCAATCCTAAGATATGGGAGTTTGGCAAGAGGAATTTTTGATTCAAAGATAGCAGCAACTAAATCAAATTAGGTTGAGAGTTGGAAGTAGATGAGGAGGGCTGAGGAGAGGATTGTGCAGATTTTTGTTGAAGAATTGTAACACATGGAGAAGTATGAAGTGGAGAAGCATGAGATGTGAGATTAGGAGAAGACGTAGTAGCTAAAGAATAGGAGAGGAAGGTGAGTGATGAGGGGATCTCAGAGGTTGAGAGCATCTGAGATCATGGACAGGTGATGATGGAGAAGTTGTTGGTTGGGTAGCCTGTGGCTGGGCTCTAATGGACTCAACCAAAGAGATTAATCAGTCCATTTAATGGTTGAGGGATAGAATGGAAGCCTTAATGATGGAGAGTCTATCCTCAATGTTTTGAGGAATGGAATGTGTGGGTCTGATTGGAGATGGAATTGTTACTATATCTATTGCTATTTCTGCTTCTACTACTTGTGTTGTTGCTGCATGGACTTCTTTTCTCAAGTCACTTTCTTCTCTTATATTTACATTTTCTCTTCTTATCTCATCTTCTCTTGTTGTTGTTTCTCTCATTGCATGAATGACTTTTTCTTCTTCTTCTCTCAGTTCTACTATCATTTCTTCTATTCTATCAGTGGGAATTGGTTCTAGATCTTCCCATGCAATCTCTTCTCTTACTTCCTCAGCCCTACCAAACACTTCTGCTTCCCTTCTTTCTTCATTTCTTATAGAAGAAACAGGATCTTCTATTATCTTTGTTTCTCTTTTTTGATTAAGGGGATAGCTGCTTCTTTCTCCCCTTATTAATCTTTCTATTCTTTCTATTACTCCTTTTTCAATTTTTGCTCTCTTGGATGGCTTTGACCTTCTTGGCTTTTTTTGAGTCCATCCATTAGAAGTTTCTAAGAGACCTAATTTCTTTAGAGTAATCTCATTCATTATTTCTGACTTCTTAAGCTCTTCTCCTTCTTCAGCTAATAGATCTACCCTTGCTATCCTTAGGAATTTGATCATAATCATTCCATAAGGCAGAGGAAATCTCTTATTTTACTTGACCTAGTATAAGTGTTCTGAAATTGTTTTGGCCAGGTCCACTTTCTTTCTATTCTTCAATACCCATAAAATTCTACCATTTTTCTCAGATATATTGTCTCTACCTCCTCTTTTTAGATAGATGTTATTGATAAGCAAGATGTGGGCTAATCTTAGATTTATATCTAGATAACTGGGATACAAATTGTGTACATCGTCTCCACTTTATGTTCCAGCTAGATATGAAAATAATCATTTTTCCGATCAAAGCCACTCCATTTCTTGTCTTTCAACCATAGGGAGATTCCAACACTCCCTTATGCTTCTAGAAGATAGATCTATTTCTTTGTCTCCTATCCATGACTTTTTTGTTTTGGAATCATAGTTGCAGAAAAGAATTTTTACCATTTTATTATAACATCTATCTCTGCAACTCATGAAATCAGTCCATCCTTGGAACTTTATCCACTACATACTTCCATATTCAGATCATTTTCTCCAAAATTTCTTGAAATCAAAAACTCTTCCCTTCACTACATTTTTCTTTTCATACACATTCACAAAACTATTGTAAGTTGATTCATTGTTTTGAAAAATTACCTCTAGCACATAGTTGTTGTTCAATTGTCTTCTCTGAGATGGGGATGCTTCTTCTTGTTCTTCTCTTTCCCTTCTTCTTCTTGACTTAGTGGATGTAGATGCCATTGGCATGCTTACCTCAAGCATTTCTGCCATCTTAGTAGTAATCGAGATTTAGAGTTTAAAAGATTTGAATGAAAGAGATGGATTTGGGGACTCTCTAGAGTAGAGAAATAGAGGAATTCGATAGGAAGAGGAAGGTTTAAATGATGTAGGAATTCGAATTGTTATCTCTATGGGTTAGATTTCAGACACAAGGAATAGGAGTGAGAGAGGAAGTTAGTGTGTCTGAAATAGAGTCTTAAGGGCATTTCACTATTTAATTTAGGGTTTTAATGTGTTTCTGACTGAGATTGGATTTTCGGATAGAGGAGAAATTTTGAACAATCTAAAGTCTTAATTTCTAACGGAAAGAAAGAAAGATGGGCTTTAAGCTTAAAAAGTGTGAAGTCCATAGAATGTTTGAAAAATCTATTAAAATGTCTAAACCATTGTCAAAAATAACCTATAAAATTAAATTAAGATGATTATTACTGAAGGTTTGATAAGGGATTGAATTTTAATTTGAGAACTTAAACTATGAGGTTTAGGGACTATAATGAACTCTACGATTGATTTTATTCTATTCAGCACTAATTACAATCTTGTTATACACACATACATAAATACATATATATATAAGAGTAAATCATTGTAGACATGTGTCAGAGAGCATTACATACAGATCAAATAATTTTCAATTCATGCTCAAGGATCTAATAAGCCAAGCTCCCTATTCCCTATCATGTATAGTGGGCAACCACGTTTAGTATATTACACATTTCATCTTGTGGTTCTCAATCACACCTGCAATGACAGCTTATGCTTCATTCTTTGGTACCCACTTTGGAATGGGTCTAAGTGGGTTAGTTTTAGTGTACTTTGGTAACCATAACTTCTTTGGTGCCACAAAGTTGATATTCGGTGATTGTATAGCATTTACTGCATTTATAACATTTTTGGGATCCTAGATCAGGTTTTGTTTGGGTTTAGGTTTTCTTCTAGAATGATTATTTTGTTTCCTTTGTTATTGTCCACCTTTTCTTGTTGTTTTTAATTTCAATAAGGTGGAGGTTAAAGTTTTTCTTAAGTCATTATTCTTAGTCTTGACTAGCTCAAGATCACCAATGGTACATTTTTTATTCTTCAGCAAATCATTTTCATCCTTCAATTTGGAGCATTCATTAGTCATTTTAGATAGATCCTTTTTAATCTCCTTGTATTTGGCCTTTAAGCCTTAAAATCATCATATAGTTCTTCTAAAAATTCTTGAAAATTGGGAGTTTTAGTGTCTAGGAATACCTCATTGTCATAAAAGGCCATGAAGCTAAGAGTAATGATTTGTTCTCCTTTAACTTATCTTGAGTTTTTAGGTATTGAGCTTTCTAATCTCTTCCTTTCATGTACATCAATATTAGCTATGGTCCTTTTGGACCTAATTAGTTCTATCAAAAATGATCTCCAATGTATCCAAATATCTTTAGCAGAATTGCACATCAAAATTTCATCAAACTCTGAAGGAGATAGTGCACATTAAACAGAATGTTTTGCCTTGGCATCTTTTTCTAAGCTTGTATGTCCTTTGGGGTGTATTGGTCTTTGCTATTGAGGACTACCTTGCCATTTTTAATAATAAGCCACAACTAGTAATCTGAGGTCATTATAAAATTTTGCATTTTCACTTTCCAAGACCCATAATTGGTACCATCAAAGTATGGAGGTCTGGAAATGAATTGTCCCTCTATGGGTATGTTATGGAACATGTTGGCCATCAAGATCTCTTCAAACAATTGAAATATTCAATATTCAAGATTAACTATTGAAGCCTATTCTAATATAAATTATTTTTCCTATTTAAAGGGTAGCTCAAGAGGGGGGGTGAATTGAACTTTTGGAAATTTTTGGCCAAAATGAAATATTGTGCTTTAAATAAATAGAACAAATCACATAACACACAAACAAGGATGCTTTTATAGTGATTCAGCCTAACTTGGTACCT
The DNA here is from genome assembly GCA_036873735.1 of Pouteria campechiana. Classification (NCBI taxonomy): domain Eukaryota; kingdom Viridiplantae; phylum Streptophyta; class Magnoliopsida; order Ericales; family Sapotaceae; genus Pouteria; species Pouteria campechiana. The sequence goes on from JAYJMB010027941.1 coordinate 17,735, forward strand.
ACTCCACTCTCTAAGTTAGCCTTCCTTGCTACACTTAGGTTCCATTAACAACTGTTGGTTTTTCCGAGCTCACCAACAGACTCTTACAACCTGGTGGTTTCCAAGCTTACCAACAAACTTATTAATTCCAAGATAACCAATAAACTTACACACGATTGGTTTCCAAGCTAACCAATGAACTTATATGGTTAGTAAGTCTCACTACTTGCTGAACCAAATAAATAAAAAGAAAACTTTTATAGGAATATGCCTCTTAGCTAGGCTAATTTGTGTAAAAAATAAATGCAAAATCACTAAAAGAATAAAGTAGTTAAGCTCTTGAAATCAAACTCCAGAGGTTTGGTGATGATAGAACTTTAAACACAGATCTGCAATCAGCATGATGGAGTTATGAAATGTTGGAGGAAAAACTTGAATGGATGTTAATGCTCTGTGAGTGCTCTTTTCTTTTTTGATTTACTTGTATTGCTAACCTTAAATAGTCTCTTACTTCTCCTTTTACATTTGATTTAAAAATTTTCCCTTTGGAGATGATGATAGTTATTAAATGCTAATGAATCATCAAGATTTTCTACCCATTGAAACATTCTCCCTATTTCTTAATGTTGAAAGGCTTTTAGCAATGTCTAAAGTTATAATTTTGGACTGAGTGAAATGTTTTGCCTACAACAAATTTATTCGGCTGTGTCTGAAAAGGCTTAGCTGTGTCCAAAGATGAACAACCAGTGTCAGAAGTTACTTCTATGTACAGAACGGGTCTCAGAGTGTCCAAAATGGTTGAAACTGGTCTCATAGTGTCCTAACTTGCTTTTGTGTCAGGAACTAGTCTCACAATGTCCAAACTTGCTTCTATGTCCAAACTTAGCTTTGCAATGTCCAAACTTGGCTTTGAAGTTCCAACGTCTTGGCTTCTTGTTCAGCATTGTCCTAAGCACTTCTTTTGTCCAAACTTGGACATCAGTCTGATTGGCTTTGGCAGCATCTTAAAATGAGTTTGAAGTGTCTTTTGAGCTTAATAGATACCAAACATATCCTTCAACTACAAATTTAGCCTTAAATGCTTGGTCATTTCATCTTGAAATATTCTAGAAAATTTTCCAAAATTCCAATCATATGTCTTTGGTTGATAATCTTCAGACTTGTTAATTTTCTTATATATATATATATTAACTTTATTCTTCATGAACTCAATTATGTCTTATCTCATCTAAAATTCTTTTCAAAGATTTAGTGTCGCACTTTCTCTTTTGAGCATTTACGTTTTCTTCCTTTATGGATATAATGTTGTGGATCTTTGTCTCTAATATAGTCTACGTTTGTGCTATCCAATTGACTGAAGTTATTTCCTTGAAAATATTTTATAGCTATCACTATAATACTAGGGAATATAACTATCAGTACCTTAACCATTCACTCATATGCTTTTGCTCATCATCAAAAATTAGTTGGTAAAATATGTTTATCATCAAAATTAAGCTAAGGGAGGTTTTGATCAACTGGGTCAACAGTAAATGGTGTAGGTAGCGTGTACTTACCCAGAGATTGGAGGTTCATGTATGCTCATCTTGGAAACTAGATAATTGGTGATGTATATGATAGAGTTATGATTAGATCTTCTTATCACCAAGTATATAATAATTTTTCTTTCATTTCTCAACTAGAACAAACTTGCATAGAACAAGTTTTGGAGGATGAAAACTAAATTATAACTATGCAAGAAGAATTTGACTAGTTTAAAAGAAATGATATGGGGACACTTTTTTCAAGACCATCCCATCAATTTGTTATAGTCACTAAATAGGTCTTTAGGAACAAATTAGATGAATTTAGAATTGTTGTGAAAAATAAAGCAAGATTAGTAGCAAAGGGGTATTATCAAGAAGAATGAATTAACTTTAAAAAGTCATATGCCCCTGTTGCAAGGATTGAGGCCATTAGAATGTTGTTAGATTTTGCATCATTTATGAATTTTAAGTTATACTAGATGGATGTCAAAAGTGCATTTCTCTTAAATGGTTTCATTAATGAAGAAGTATATGTTGAATAACCCCCTAGGTTTGAAGATCCTAATGATCCAAACCATGTCTTGAAACTTAAGAAAGTCCTATATGATCTTAAATAGGCTCCTAGAGCTTTGGATAAGAGGCTCAGTAAGTTCCTAATTGAGAAAGGTTTTACTAGGGGTAAAGGAAACACCACTCTCTTAATTAAGCATGACATGAAAGTCATTTTGATTATTCAAATTTATGTTGATAACATTGTGTTTGGTGCTATTAATGTCAAATTATGTCAAGAGTTTTCTAAATTCATGTAGGGAGAATTTGAAATGAGTTTGATGGTGGAGTTGAACTTGTTTCTGGGATTGCAAATCAAGCAAATGAAGGAATTTTCATCCACCGAGCAAAATATACAAAAAAACTCCTAAAGAAATTCAAAGAAGATGGAAAGCCTTTAGGAACTCTGATGAGCACATTAATTAAGATGGACAAAGATGAGCAAGATAAATCCATCTATCAAAAACTATATGGTGGTATGATAGAATCTTTATTTTATTTAACTGCTAGCAGACTAGATATCATGTTTAGTGATATCATATTTAGTGTTTGCATGTATGCTAAATTCCAATTAGATCCAAAAGATTCATATCTTAAAGTGTTAAAAGAATCTTTAGATACCTTTTAAATACACCAAACTTTGGTTTATGGTATCTAAAAGATTTCAATTTAAAATTAGTTGGGTACTTAGATATTGATTTTGCTAGTTATAAGGTAAATAGAAAGAGTACCTTAGGGGCTTATCAGTTTCTTAGAAAAATTATTATATCATGGTTCTTTAGAAAATAGACATTTTTTATATTATCAACTACCGAAGTTGAGTATATAGTTGCAGGTAGCTATTGTGCGCAATTTTTTTGGATGAAATGTAATTAAGAGACTATGGTTTGAAATGTGTTGACACTCCTATTAGATGTGATAATACCAATGCTATTAATTTAACCAAGAATCTAGTACTGCATTTAAGAACTAAACACATAGATGTTAGGCATCATTTCATTAGAGATCATGTGCAAAATTGTGATATCAGTTTGGAATATGTAACAATTGAAGATCAATTAGCAGATATTTTTACCAAACCACTTCTAGAGGATAGATTTTGTAAAATTAGAAGGGAGTTAGGTATTTTAGATCTTAGGTATTTTAGATCCTTGTACATGAACTTCATATAATGTAATTAGTGACAATATGCCAATGTGATATATTTCAGATGCTTTCAAGTATGAATTATATGTTTTTAATGATAATCCTTGTTTGGAAGCATGAATTTTTAAGTTACATGGCACAATTGTGTTTTTAGAAGTTATCCAGAGGTTCTTTCAAAACTTTGAAAGTGTTCCTGATGAAATTACCTAAGTTTAGAATGGAAAATCAAAACTCTGAAGTATTCAAAAAATTTTCAAAATTTTAAAATTGCACTTTAGAGGCTCTGAAAGTTGGGTTTATATAAGCTAAATGTATTTAGAGGCTCTACTTTAGGACTTTGATGTTAAAATTTTAGAAGTCTGAAATCATTCTGCACATGCTAAAATAGGTTCAGAACTTTGAAACTATTGTCTCAGATCTCTGAAAGTCAATGCATGATTAAACGGTTCATCTCATGTTGTTTTTCAAAGCTTTTAAATTCTTTTTGAATTGTTTAAGCTTCATTTCTATTTCTTGCAAGCACCCCTTACTATCCTAAACATTCCAAAACCCTTTCTTCCCAAAACCTAAAATCCCCAAATCTGAAACCCTTGCCCTAAACCCTTACTACTATAATGTTGAGAACTAAGAGAGCTAGCAAGTCAGTTGGCTCTATATCTACAAAATCTGAAAAAAGAAGAAAAAGAAAGTGTTAAGATTATTATATATGATTTTGATGATAACAAAACTTGTATTAAGATGAACTAATATGTGTGGTTAAATCATTAACAATCATATGCATAATTATGATTTGATAAATGTTAATTGATAATGTGAAATTTATACATAATCATGAATATTTAATTACGCAAGTATATATCTTTTACTTCATGATTCATTTAACCTTATTTATCATTCTTTAATGTATTAATTTGATGAATCATATTCACACTATGCTTTATTGAGATTTCATATTATGTGCTTAAATAGATATGTATATTATATTTGCTCTACAACATGTGCAAATTACAAGGATAAATATGTTTTGTTAAAATGATATATATTTAAAGCTAATGATGTAGCAAGTGCAAAAAACTTCTAAGTGCAAAATCACAATCGTCTGCAACTATCTGCTATGTTCCAAAGGAATTAAATTTCTCAAGATCAAGGAAGAAGAAGAAAAAAAAAAATAAGGCTTCGAAAATGAGCTACAAGAAGCTTGGTTTGTCTATTAAACAAATGCAATAATAAAATGTTAAAGACAGAGACGTAGTCAGAGAGCTAAAACTATAGACCATTCATTAGCCATAGTTTGTCTAAGACAAAGTAAGGAGTAATCTCATAAAGAACTCAAACAAATGAAGAAAGAAGAATGATAAAGAGATGGTCACCTGGACAACTATGCACAAAGGGAAGAAACTTTGTTTGACCAATAAGGCCAGAAAAATGGATTCATCTAAAGATAAGAAAACATAAAGACAAAGTAGAAGCAACTTAGCCTGAACAAAGACAAATAAATCAAGAATGAAATAAGTAAGAAGTTGCATAGAACAAACTCCATCTGTTACTCAAAAAGATGCAGAATAAATAAGGAATTTGACTTCATCTGTGAGATCAAATCCATCTATTACTTACTACAGACAAAGTGGAAGACAAAGTAGAAATAGAATAGTGAGCATAGATGAAGCTGAATAGACAAAATAGTTTCTTAGACAAAGTGGACTTCAATACACAAGCACATTTGTCTACAACTTACTATAGACAAATCTATAGACCAAGTGTGGAGCCTAATTTGTCTAAGACAATCCTGACCGACTTCGTCTGCACCTGTTGCTTTCTATAGATGAATGTGGAATAAATGAAGAACATCACACTTCATCTATTCGAGCTAGATAAAGTAGAGTTCATCTATAGAATAGTTTGACTTCGTCTATGGCGCCATAATTCATCTGTTATTTATAACAGACAAATCATACTCACGAAAGATTGATTGATAAACAAATATCATAGGAGAATTCATCTAAAATTTATAGCAAACAAATGCAGACAGAGAGAGGTCATGACTTATCTAAGATTAATTGATTTATGTGACTTGCATCTAAACGGCATCTGCAGTTATGCTTTCATTGTGTAGACAAGTTTCAGTCATCATTTCTAGCAATAAGCGAAGCTACAAGTTTTCCAGTTGTGTAAAGTCAAAATGAGAAAAGATATTTCAATAATAGCTCATCTTTCTCTTTGTAGAAGAACAACAATGCAGCAGCTCAAGACAGATCAGAAGGCGTGAACTCTAATGGCAGAAATCTCAATGGTCTTCTTTATTCATTGTTGCTCCCATTTCTATATTCAAGGAACCCATCTTTTACAATGGTCAAAATTATGAAGAAGTTATTTTAGGAGAAGAGGTGGGACAATTCAAAGTTAGTGAAAGGAAGACATTTCAAATGTTCTTAACCTTATGTAAATCCTTTCACCCATAGTTAAGAGCTTAAACCATCATTTATCTTTTATGAGCTTTAATCTGCAAATCCTTATGGCCGTTGATTTTATATTTTGGGAATATCTTCCTATGTTGTTAGAACTATAAAAGATCTCATCTTCCTCTATGCTTAAATGTGTAAAAGTTTTCTGGTTGATCAAAAAACCAAAACGTTTGTGGTGAACTAGGGAAAAGCACATTGTATGAGTTGTCGGTGAACTCTGAAAAACTATCAAGTTTAATAGTCATGTTCAAAACTAGTGAGTTTCCTAGTGAGCTCATGAAGATTAGAAGAGTGCTGAGAGCACTATGTTTATGCCCCCTAGAGTTGAAACCTAGAAGAGTGCTGGGAGTATTATGTATTTCTATCATATGAGATATAGTGGAACCCAAGGCACAAGGAGTGTGTACTCTTGGAAAAGTGGATGTAGGGATAAGATTCCCGAACTACTATAAAAATTTGTGTTGTTTGTGTATGTGTTTGTTTATCTGCTTTATGCTTCATGCACTTGATTATTTTATCATTTATTTTACAATGCACCACACACAAGCACGAAAATAGGGAAATGGTTCAATAGGGGTTAAGCAATGGATTTTCATATACCCAATTCACCTCTTCCCTCTTGGGTTAAGCCATACTATAGGGCTCTATAGAAAGGGGGTTATAGAGAAAGAAACCCCAAGCAAAAGGGGAAGGCTTGAAGATTACACACCCAAGGTAATCTTCAATAATAAAGACTCTGCATTTGAAAGATTTTGAAACTATTATGAAGGTAAAATATTCTTAAGAGGAAGAAGAGTATTTGATTTTACTTTATTTGGAGAAGGATTAAACTTAGAAGTGATGAAATGGTTTAAGTTCCAAGAATGGGAGGATTACCTGAGTTACGAAGACTCATGCTATACAAAATTAGCATAAGTATTAGTTAATAATTATAACTCTATGTCTAAGAAATCAAGGATAAGAAAGATAGAAGTGAAACTATACTTGGACAACATTAGAGCGACATTCAAATTACCTTAAGTGGAAAGAAATGACACTAAATGGCCCTCAAGCAAGTCAACTCTATTCTCTGATATGGTAGGAGTAGAAATAGGAGAAAAAGAAAACTATCTATATGCTAGACACCTGGACTTGGATTTAAAAATTACCCATGGTTTAGTGTTTAATAACATCCACCCCAAGATAGGAAGTTCATACCAAATATCTAAGAGTGATGCTAAAATTCTTTTGAAGAATCAAAGAAAGGTGGACCTTGCATAGACTATCTCTGACCATCTGTATATAGTCAAACCAATTCAAGGTTTCCGCTGCCATATGGAATGGCTTTTACAAGATCTCTAACGGATGCTAGAGTGGATTTCTCAGAAGAACAAGGAAAGCCCACAAAGGCCACTAATGTGATCAATAAGTCCACAGTCAAGAGAATGGACTTCAAGAGGACAGCAAAAGGTTGGATAACTGAGAAGCCAAAGAAGGTGGAGCAGGTGAAGAAAGTAGAAGCTCCAATAGAAGAAACAGTTTCAAGAGAAGAGGAAGAAAGAGAAGAAAAAGTAATTAGAGAAGAAGAAGAGGAGATAGAGAAGAAAGGAGAGAAGAAAGGGAGACATAGCAACACCCTCTCAAACTAGGCCTAATTGGCCTAAACAATCCCACCAAACCACTCCATTAAGACCCAACCTGCCCAACCAAAAAACCTAATTAGCCTTCCCAAACCTCCATCAATTCCAAACCATTTTGGGGAACCAATTTATCTCCCACCTAGAGCCTTTATAGACTAGAATAGAAAATTTAGAAACTAGTGTATCAATCCTCATTCATAGGGTAGACAAGTTTAAGGAATCAAGAAATATGAAATTGGATACACCAATCTCCCTGGTTGAGTCTACTAGAACCCTAGCTCAACCTACCCATGCCACTCACTCTTGCTCAACTCAATCATATCCTCATCATCAAACTAATAAAACTCCATCACCTTTTCGAACATCTCTTGACCCTCAACCATCTAAACAACAACCTAAACATTCTAAAAATCTAGCTATTGTTCTCTATCAACCTCAATCACAGCCAACATCAACACCATGAACCACAACCCAACCATCCAAAATAGTTTCTATCAATTCATCCTCAACCTACAACTCCAATCTGATTCATTAGACACTAAAGGAAATTCTCCTCTACCTAAAACCACCCAAACTGATCCAACCCCAAAACTACAAGATATTCCTTCAAACCCAATCTTCATTCCCTTCAAGGAGTACATGGCTAAGAAATCAACAAACTCTGATGCCTTTAAGGTAGTCAGAGATAAATTCCATAAAACTAGCCATTACACCAAGCCTTAAGACATCATATATCCATACCTAAAATCCTAAGATGAAGCCTACAGTAAGAGGATAATAGTCATACCTACTATCCAACCTAACCTTGTGTCTTTCTTCCAAAACATATCCATCCCAAGCTCAATCACAACCTCAACCACCCATGTCTCTTCCACCACCACCACCTTAACTAGCACCACCATCAGCTTAATCAGTGGAACCATCAACCCAAATCTCCCAATAGGTCTCCAAACCAGCTACACAAACCAAACCTTCCCGACTAGCAACACAAACTCCATCACTAACTCCTACCATCTAGCCTCCAACACTTTTCCAATCCACACCCCCAACACCTACCAAAGCTAAAAAGAAACCCAAAATTACCTTTCAAGAGTTCCAAGCTTGAATGACATTAATGTAGCCATTACCTCCTACTAAAGTCCTAAAACAACATTCCCGCACCCAAGGATTTGCCATTCCCTGATTATGAAGATGAAACTTCATAGACAATATAATCCTTCTCAAAGACCCTCCTCACACACCCAAAAACTACAAACCTTAAACCCTACCTGACCTAGATGACTATCTCCCTCTATACTTAAAGTAGTCTAGCCCCCAAGGTACCACATCTCAACCATCTTAGCCCAAACCTATCCCCATACTAGCCTCTAAACCCAAACCACCTCCCAAACCAAAGCCAACAACTAAACCAAAAGATACACCAAAACCAAAATCCGAGCCTCAACCTAAACTACCCTCTTAACCTCAACCTAATCCTTCTAATCTAAATATCACATACTTTCCTTATGAAATATACCAAGCTAAATGTAATGCAAATTACTCTGCTTGCCAAGAAGGCATGAATATACCAATTCTTAAACTAGAAACCCTGGCTTCATGGCCAAACTACAAGTCATTCTAGTCTCCACCATAAGCCATGATTTTCTTGAGAAGGAACCACCCATAGCCATTCCCCTTAACCCTGCTATCATCCTTAGCCCACCTCTCAAACCTTCCTCTAAAATAGCCATGTCTAGGAAACCTAGAACCTAAAGAACCAAAACTAAACCTTTTATCTCCTCCCCATCTGCTTCCCAACCTTTAGACTAGCCTACCTAACCAACTAAGTCCAAACTTCTTCCCACTTACCTACTCTAAAAAGGCCCAAATCTAAGCAGCCATGACAAGTTGCTACTCATTTTTTTCTGCTATTAGTTATTTTCTCTTTGATGTTTTGTAATTCACTTTTTATTTCATTGTATTGCAATAGATATATTTTTTTATAGATATATGTAATTCTTTTTGTGATCAATACACTACAATTTGCTTTCAATTGTATGTGCATTCATCCATTCCATTCTTTACATGTATTTTTCTCATCCTTATGCCTTTTTTATTATGATAAAAAATGGGGAGAAATGAGAGAAATGGGAATATATAAGAGATAACAGAGGAAGTAGAAGAAATAGGGAATTCATCAAGATAAGCAAGTTAGCAAATAAAATTTCTAAAACTTATCAAGAATCAGTGCATACATTTAGGGGAGCATACTAGATTCAATAGTACATTCTTTTAAGACTCTTTCTTTATGAAAGATAACACTCAATTTTTTTGTCATCATCAAAAAGGGGAGAATGTTAAGTTTATCCCCTTAACTAGCTTGATTTTAATGAGCGCTATGTAATAGCCAAGTTTTGATGAGGAGCAAACAAGTGAGTGAAAAATTTGAGTACTAACAAGTTATTTTCCAAAGTGTTGCATAAATAAGCTAATAAAATAGATAAATGCACTAAGGAAATAAGAATTCAGTGATTTATCATACAAATTAGATTATAAAAAGACTAATCAAATTACACTATAAGTTTCAAAGGAAGAAACTTGAGTAGATTCTAAGAAATTACAAGTTCTAAACTGCAAAAGAAGTTTCAAAGGCATGAACATAATTCTGAAAACATGTTGAAAAAGTTTAGAAGACACTTTAGAAGATTTTGAAACTTTAGAGGATGTTTTAGAGGTTGCATGAGTGAAGGTCAAAGTCTAAAAACTTTGAAGGCAACTTCGGAGGAAAAGTCAGAGGCTTGAAAATCATTTTTGAAGTATAGAACAAGTCTGAAAATGTTAGAGGATAAGTTAAAAGGAAGGAATCCAAGTTTCAAAGGTTTAAAAGACCATCTGGAACTTATTTCAAAATGTAGAAGACTTTTAGAGGATCCTTTAGAGGATAGACTTCAACTTCAGAAGTCTAAAAAGATAGGTCGTTAGTAGTAGGTGAAGTTGTTAGCATTTAGAAGAACCTTTAGAGGATGCAAATCTATTTTTCAGAGGTCTGAACAACCTTGCTAGAACACATTCCACCTACCAAATAGACTCTAGAATTCTAAATAGAAGCTTCAGACCTCTTAAATTTAACTTAGTAATGGTAACTGACAAAGCCTCCCAATCGTCAGAGTTTTGAAGAAAAACCTTAGAGGTTGGATGTTCACTTGCTTGAAATTTTTGTTTAAGTGCTAAAAATGTAATCTAAAATGATCAAAAAGTTTCCAAAATTACAGTAATGGCTAGGTTATCTTCCAAAGAATATAAATAGAGATTTAAATCTCTAGAAGTATTTATTTGAGTGAATTAAAAAAGCATTCATAAAGCATTGGAGTTTTATGTTGGTCCCAAAGGTTAGGCAAATACCCAAGAGGGGAGGGGTGAATTGGGTTATTAGAATATATCTTGCTAAACCCCTCAATGAGTTAACGTCCCTCTAGCAAACAATGTAATCAAACAATCTAAAAGAAAATGGAAAAGATACAAGGATTTTATAGTGGTTTGAGTCAACACTCTACTCGTCTCTTCTAAGAACACTTTCTTCTTAGTGTCTTGGGTTCCACTATCATATATAAAGGAATACAATCAGTGCTCCTTGCACTCTTCTAGATTCTAGGTCTAGGGGTTGTAAACTAGTGCAATACACACTTTTCTAGATTCTAGCTCTAGGGGGCATAGACCAATGCAACCCACACTCTTCTAGATTCTAACTCCAGGGAGTGTAACAATATAGCTCTTGTCTATGTGTTAGACAATCATTAGTCATCTTGAGTCTAACCTCAACCACTAGCTCAAGGCAATTACAACATTAAGAATACAGAACTTGAATGCACTTATGCAAGTACTTCATAGAAAGCACAAAGAAAGAAATCTAAAACCTGAATGTAGAAGTGAATGCTCTTCCCAATTGATAGTTAAATGCTTTTAATGGATGTTGAAAAAGATTTAATTGCAAGGCTCAAATCTATTGAATGTGAAAGGTTTTAGCTCAGTAATTACTCTCAAGAAGAATTTACTTATTTGCTTGTTCGATTGGGTTTTTTTTTCATTCCACCATTATTGCATTCATATCAACTTTGAATTCTAGCCGTTAGTGGTAGGTGACCTTCATTAATTGTAGAAGACCATTTTGATGAGCTCTCATTTGAAAATTACTATCTTCCAAATAATTCTCATCACTTGCAACATCGTCTTGACAGAAAAGAATATAAGTTGCTAGTTCGGGCAAGTATCGAAAGAGGAGATGTTGCAGTTCTGATTGATTTACAATTTTGGAAGGAAGGCAATAACTTTGAATGAATTTAGTCGATTCAGAGGAGATGCTGCAGTTCTAACTAATTCATGATTTTGGAAGGAAGGTAATAACTTCGGATGAATTCAATCGATTTAGTTTGTCCATTGCTTTGTTCCATTCTTCTGAAGTAAGTACTGGACGAAGTTTCTGTTTAGCTTATGTTCGGATGAAGTTAGTCGATTCAGTTTGTCGATTAGACAGTCTCTTTTCTTCACATTTGTCCAAAGTTAATTATGGATAAAGTTTAATGAGTCAGATGAACTCGAACATCCTAAGATGAAGCTTGCTTTCTTTTGGTCGGATGAAGTTCTTGCTTCGCATTTGTCCAAAGTTAATTTCGAACAAACTTTTGATTGCGGACGAATAAATTCTCGATGAACACTTCAACTTAGACTCTTGCTCTGCTTTATCTGAGGCATCAATATGAATTCTAGATTGCATCTTAGATGAATGGTCTGCTTCTTCATCTTTGTCTTAAGCTTTGCATTTTTTCGAAGTTGTCTCTCTATTCGATTAGACAAATTGATGTCTCAATGCATCTTTCAATTCCCCTCTTTTTCTTCTAATTCTTTATGCATTCTATTGTCCATTTCTACACTATATTTGCATGCTAAGCACTTGATAAATATCAATTAGTGCTTAACTTAATCAAGTTTTGTTTATCATCAAAACTATGCATCCACACCATCATTTTCTTCCCAATTTTCAACTCCCACTATGCGGAACTCTAAATTGACATTCAAAGCTCAATCATCATCAAACATCAAGGAGTTTGGAATTTGTGTTCTTTATTGCTATATCATTTATTGCTATAATTTACTTTGTACATAAACTGCCTAATTAAGAGGCATTTAATTTTTACAAATTTCATTACTGCTTTTATTTTTATAAGCAAGGGGTATGTAGTTTTATGTATTGAACTTAACAAGTAAGAAAGAATTGTTATGATTGTAGAGTTGTTGGTGAGCTCAAAAAAATTAATGAGTGTCTATTTGACACAGTGTTAATGAAACCTAAGTGTAGTAAGTAAGACTGACTCAAAAAAGTATAATAGGAACCCTACTTTGGCAGAACCACTATAAGATAAGCTATCTTCTGTACTATTTGATCTTTTCACATTTTGTTTACATAACAAATATTTAATTTGGCCAAATTTTTGAAAGCTCAATTCAAACCCCCATTGAGCTACCTTAAGTAAGGACCAACATGTCAACCTTCAAAGGAAGCAACTCGACCTTCAGAGTTTTGACATGGCTGTTGGAACATGAACCAACCTTCAAAATAGTCTTCGAAGAAAGGGAGTCTGCACCCTATAGTCTAAAATTAAATGTACAATGGTAACTAACACCCTCACCGAACCTTTAGAATTCTAAAAGTAAATTTCAAAGTTCTGAAAGCCTTTTAGGTGACCTTTTTGATTAAGTAAGCTATAAGTCATAAAAAATAATCAAACAATTGCTAGAAATAATCAATGGATATATTATCTTCTAAAGGATATAAATAGAAGATCAAATCACTGGAAGAAGTTAATTACACAAATTAAAGAGAGCATTTACAGGCATTTAAAGTTTTCTTTCAAATTTCAACTCCTACGCTCAACTCTGAACTAGAATTCATGGTCGTATCTTCAACAAATTTTTGAGAGAATGAAATCCTTATCATTAATTATCAATTCATTTATTTATTTGATCCATATTTGTGTATGCATCTGCCTAAGTAAGAGGCACATTATCTATAAATTTATTTACTATTTTATTATTTCTATAAGGAAGGGACTTGCAGTTTTGTTTGTTGAATTCAATAAGTAGGAAAGGTTTACTAAGATTGTAAAAGTTTGTTTGTGAGCTCTAGGAAAATCAACTTGTGTGTGTTTATTGGCGTTAGTTGAACCTAAGATAGTAGAGGAATCTGTCTTATAGAAGTAGAGTATGTTAGTCCCATTCAGATGGTGACTCAAGAAGGGGGGTGAATTGAGTCTTTAAAATGTTTGGCCAAATAATGATTGCAATGCAAAGATAAAGAAAAGACTTATAGCATAAAGCACTCAGACTGGTATTTTTATAGTGGTTAGGCCCTTCACTTGGGTTCCTACTCCATTTCTTTGAATTAGCCTTTTCTGCTAAACTCAGGTTCCACTAATACTCTCTTTGATCAACACTCTTCTAATCAAATAAAGCATTTGTTGGTTTCCAAGCTCACCAACTGACTTTTATAATTCCTAAGCAAGTATCTTACTTGCTTGCAACACTCAAAGGCAAGTATTTGACTTGTGGAAATATGCAGAAATAAATAAATGTGTACAAATATTAATGCCTCTAGCAGGCTAACTTTGTACAAAGTTCAAAAGCAATAAACATAATTAATATAATAATAAAATAGTAAGATTCAATATCTAGAAGTGTTTGAATGGATGGCTTTGAACGCTTCTTTGAATGAGTTGCAATAGAGTTGAAATGTCAAAGAAAACTTTAAAAGCTTAGTAAATGCTCTCTCTTTTTGTCTTTCAAGTGATCTCTCTTCTTCATTCTCACTTAGCTACTTTTATACTGAAACCTCTGACTTTCTCTATTATGCTAGTTGAGAATCATTTAATGAAAAAAAATATTCAAATTTATGACCATTGTACTTTTTAGCTTGGTTTTGGAGTCTATGATTCAGCATCAAATCCTCCAAGTTTTAAGTGGTATGAAGTTTCTCACAAAGCTCACATATCGCCATTTTTTTGGATGCTCCAAAGTGATGTTTTGGAGACTCTGAAGTAGCAGAATAGAAGCAACTCACATCAGATACAATGACGACTAACTCCGAAGTTCCTATCTTCGAAGTACTTATTTTGTGACTTTGAAGGTACTAACTCCAAACTCCAAAATACTTCTATCTCCAAAATGCTTTACTTGGCCCTTAAATGCTTCTTCTTTGACTCCGATAAGTCATATTAACTGAAGAATATCCTGTTAACTCCAAAGGTTCCCGACATTGTCTCCGAAGCACCTTGTCTTAACTCCGAAGCAATGTTGTTGACTCTAAGGGTATTACATTTGTACTTCTGAGGGGATTTACTAACTCCAAAGGTTATTAGCTCATAACTTCTGAAGTGCGTCAACTGACTTCGAAGGTTGTGAGCTTATAACTCTAAAGTAATTTGATCATTCTAAAGTTATTTTCCTCTATCTAAAAAGTGCTCTAGTGGCTCCGAAAAGCTTGTCTTAGCTCTGAGGCATTTTTGCTGATTCCTAAGCTTGTGACTCCGTGACTTTGAATAGATTAGATTATAACTTCAAAGTTGACTCCGAAGTTCCCTTAACAACTTGTGAATTATATACTTAATTTTCTTGAGCATTTAGTTGGTTTCTTCCTTTAAGCATCATGAAGATTATTCTCAATATTAGTTTGGAAAAATGTTTATGCAAAATACTTGAAAATAAATTGTTAGTACCTTAATGTTTCACTCATGTCTTTGCTCATCATCAAAACATGGTTGGTTAAGAATGTTCATCATCAAAATCAAATTAGATAAGCATGTATTTTCAACATTCTCCCCCTTTTTGATGATGACAAAACATTGAGTGATATACCTTTCAAGACTATGCAAATAAAGAAAATTTAAAGAGACTAAATGCATGTTTGATGTTCAATAAAATTCTATTAACTCAGTGCAACTCCTCCTAAATGGGTACACTATATTTCATACATTTCACTACATTTTCTCCCCCTTTTTTGTCATAATTAAAAAGGTGGAAAGAAACGAGATGAATGTACATAGCCTATCATGAAATAGTACAAAAAGTGACCAAAAGTGCATATAGAATGGATTGCAATTGGAAAATATAGAGCGATGGCAGTCAAAGATATTTGAAGAGAGAAATGGATGTACAATTGCAGCAGAATCAGCAGAATGATCAGGATTTCTCTGATAGGTTTTAGAGAAGAAGTCTTTTTGAGGGGGAAGAGGATGGGTTGAGAGGGTGATGATGTAGGAGAGGACTTAGATGGCTTAGGAGTGGTTTTCTTGATCCTTTTTGGTGGAGGAGGGAGAATGAAAAATGGATCTTTTGGAATTGCAGTTGGGGGTTCACAAGTGTAGGTAGTGGTTCCATAGTCAATTACATAAATAAAATCAATATTTTCTCAAAACGTTGGATCTAGTAATTCAGGGAAGCATACAAGAGTGCCTTTTAAGAGGGCTTCTATATTCGCATTCATCCTCATAGTGTATTCTTGATAGTACATGGCAATGCGAGAAATAGGAGCCTTTTGTGTTCTTTTAGAGGTGAAAATCTTGGCTTTCTCTTGGGTTTAGAAGATGATGGTTGAGATGAAGGTTTAGAAGATGATGTTTAGGGTAGTGGTTTTGGAGAGATAGAACTTTTGCATTTTTTGGCAGGCTTTAGAGGAGGTAATGTTTTTGGTTTTGGTAAGGGGGTTGGTTTGGGATAATTCACCCAAATTTTGTGAAGAAGTGATGGATCAGCAAGCTGTGGATAAGGAAGTTGAAGATTGTCAGCAATAGCTTGCAAATTAGCTTTGGAATAGAACAAAAATTCTTTCTTAGTTATGAAGATGTTTTTGAATTGTCCAAAGGGAGATGAAAAAACTATTCTAGAGGGCCTTGATGCTAGAAGCATCTAAAGAAGTTTTCAGTATATGCATCTTAAAAAGATGCTAACTAAGGAATTTTAATTTCATGACCCATGGGTGTGAGAGGAGGATCAGGGATTAGTATAATTCTAGAAAGTGTATTTTCATCCATGATTTGTGGAAATGGAAGTGTAGAAGGATGGATAATAAGATTGTGGGATAGAAACATTCTAGCAATGGAAAAATTGATTTTTGATTAAGTAGTGAATTCAGAATATGTGAATTTGATTGGATGATAGATATGAAGAAGAATATCACGGTTTTCTTCTTTTGGCTTTGGAGGAGTTTTTGGAGGAGATGGACAACAAATTGAAGGTTTGTTCCATTCTAGAGGAATTTCATCAATTCTCATAGGGATTATTTCTTCTATCGAACAAGATCAATCAAAGTCCATTTAGTATATTGTGAAAGAAAATGAAAGATAGGGAGTAGTACTTGAGTAGGATACTTTCCATATTTAGCAATAGTTCTATGGGGATTGGAAAGGTAAGCTTCTGGCAAGTTTGGAGAGCTTAAAGTTGGAAGTTTGGGAAGGATAAAAAGTGTTTGCATTGGAGGAGAGGTAGAGGCAATTTCAGCGGGTTCACTCTCAAGTTGAGCAACTTCTGGAATTGTAGGTGATGGATTGGAGAGTGTGTGGGGGAAGATGCCACTGAGATGGGTGAATGAGCTCTAAATGGAGAGAAATGAGCTAGAGGGGGAGAGTGTGGAGGATAAGCTTGACCTATAAATGACTCTGCTAGTAATGTTAGAGAGTCAAGTTTTTGATCAATCTTATCAGCTCTTAAGATGAGAGATGACATAGCGTAGTTAAGTCTTTGATCAATTTTGTTTATTTGAAGGGCTAGAGTTGACAAAAACTTTTCAATATTCTCAAGTTTGTGTTCTAAATGTTGTAGAGTGGGTTGAGTAGTGGGGATTGATGAAGTGGCTGGTGTGGATGGTTAATGAGTTGGTCTTATAGAAGAGGGAGATCTAATGGGTGTGAAGAATGTAGTGGCCGCTGTTGCTACTGTTTCATGCTCTTCTCTCAAAATTTCTTCTAACTCCTCTATTCTGACAGATCTTTTTGCTTCTCTTGGAATTTCTTTTGTTTCCTATTCCAATGTCTCTTGTATTTTTGTTCTTTCTTCTTCTACTGCTTCTGATCTGGATCTTTTCAATTGATCTGCTTTTCTTGGTTTTTCATTGATCCAGCCTTGTGGGGTTTGCTTTGAAACCAATTCTCTTCAATATCTTCTCATCAATTGTGTCTAAGTTTCTTGGATGTTCTCTAGGTTTCTCTGATAGACTGACTCTTGCTTCCATTATTAGCTTGGTCAGAGTCATTCCATTGGGAAGAGGGAATCTAGAGGTGCACTTAATTGAATAGATATGATCTGACATTATTTTTGCCTGATCCTTCTTTCTGTTCTTTAGAGCCCACATTATTCTTCCATCATTTTCTAATACATCTCATGTTACTCATTTTCTTGGATACACATTATTTATCACAATTATGTAAGCTAATTTAAGACTTAAGCTTAGATGGATGGAATGAAGATAATTCTCTCTCTCATCTATTTCTACTCTTGCAAAATCTGAAAACATTGTGTCTAGTAGGCCACTCTAGTTCAGCTTCTATCAAAGGAAGATTAAAACATCCTCTCGAATTTTCTGTGGACATATCAATTTTCACTTCTCCTATCCATGACCTTTCTGTTCTAAGGTTAAGGTTGCAAATTAGGGTTCTCACGAGTCTTGGATAGACATTATCTCTGTGACTTACATACTCCATCCATCCTTAGTGTCTTAACTATTCACATACTTCTAATTTCATGCCATATCTTCAAAAGCATCAAAGCTGAAAACCCTTCCTTTTTAATCTTTCTATCATGATATCTTTCTAAATACCTGGAGTAGTCAAACTCACTATTTAGAAATGTTACCTCAAGTGTGTTTATTTCTTGTTTGACTTTTTTGGTTGCTCTCTATTCTAGATACTCTTCTCTTCTTCCTTTTTCCATCTGCCAATTTGGTGGTTCCTTTCGTTCTCGCCATTGTAGCAGAAGAGGGTTAGAAGATAAGAAGGGTTTCTTACTAGGGTGGAACAAATTTGTGGAAGATGATGGAAAGATCATTTGTTCTGGAAAGTTTGAATCGGTAGAAAGAAAGAGGGTTTTCTCTTAAGAGGGATTTTTAGATGCACGTAGAAAAGGGTTTTAGGTTTTCGAAGTTCTTCGAATATTTAAGTAGGGTTTAGGGTTTCAATTTCTCTGAAAAATTAAGGAATCTAGTCTTTAAAGGATCCGAAATAAGTATGTGCGATCTTTAGACGCAACAAATTAGTTAGTATTTTCTTTAAGTGATTCCAAAGCTTTACTTTAGTGGTAACATAGCCCCTCGAAGGCTACGAAATGGTATGTATGTGTTGGAGGATAAAAGGGCCGAAGCAACAAGTCACGCGAGGGGCTTGTGCGTTGGCCACCGATCCGAAAATCCCATCGATAGCAATGGCAGTGTCGTCAGCGGCAGACACTTCCGGCGCCATCCCCGTCTGGGTTGTCCGCCAACCCCGTCGGTCGTTGGCAGCGAGCAGAAAAAAAAAGGGGAGAGAGGGGCGCCGAAACCGTCCCGACGGCAGCAGTGGCGGAGTCGTCAGCGACGAAGAAGAAGACCGGACGCTCCGTCCCCCATTTTTCGGCGGCCAGGGAGGTCGATCCGACGCAGTGAAATCAGCGCAGGCATCGGACGGCAGTACCAAAATAGGATGGCTAAATCGGCAACGACATCGCCGCCAGCAAAGAAACAAGGTGTTCCGACGCCCTGTTCTTCGTTTTTCGGCGACCGGGGTCAGGGATCCGGTGCAGTAAACGGCTACCGGAGAAGAAGACGTCGACCAGAGTGCCATTCACGAACCGGATCTGCCGATGGGCGGCCGGCCGGTGACATTACGGTAGCAATTTGAGGCTGAAACGCCGACTGTCCAAACCCTCCTTCGAGAGATCCGGCGACGAGAGAGGAAGATCGGCAGCGGCAGCATCCACACCGAAATCAGTAGGCAATTGCCAATTTTTTCACCGGCATGGATCACCCGGATAGGCGTTGAAACGCCGCCGGCAGGAGAGACGTCGGGGCATCTTCGTCGTCTTCTCCGATGCCGCTCCCCTGCCGGACTCGTTCGTTGACGACGGTGGGTTCCACACACATGCAGCGACCGTCAGCGGCTGCCTGCCGGCTCCGACACAAGGACGGCGAGCGACGGTGGTTCCGCGCACACGCAGCGACCGTCAGCGGCTGCCTCCCGGCTCCGACGCAAGGACGACGAGCGACGGTGGGTTCTGCGCACACGCAGCGACCGTCAGCGGCTGCCTGTCGGCTCCGACGTGAAGACGGCGAGGACGGCGAGCGACGGTGGGTTCCGCGCACCCGATGGCACGACCGATGCACCTGCCTTCTGGCTCTGGCAAGTAGCATGCGTCGGCCGTGCGTCCGCTGACGTGGCGGGCGGCTGGGAAGGGCTAACGTGGCGCGCGGTTGGGAGACAAAAATGAAAAAATCATGGTAGCTTAAAATATTTTTTTTAAGCTGAAGATAATGTTGCAAACAATCAATGAGAAAATAATAAAATAGAATGGAGCATTTTCATAAAAGATCAATTGCGTGGTATCTATGATTGAGATATATGCAATTAATTATTATCATATTGGATTGGCCCAAGGAAAAAAATATATAAATAAATAAAATCCCAAAAAGGGAATTCCCAAAATGCCCCCATGGTGGAGCTGGAATTCCCAAAATGCCCCCGTTGGTGGAGCAGAGGCATATTTTCCAAGGGAATTCCCAGAA
>JAYJMB010027952.1:0-37789 GCA_036873735.1 Pouteria campechiana
GATGAAGAGGTCGTGGTGCAAGAAGACTTGCTAGATGAAGAAGTGTTCATTGCACAAGTCAACACTCCCTGGAAGATATACTTCAATGGTGCTGCCAAAGTTGTCGGTGCTGGCATTAGAATCGTCTTTATCTCACCCCAGAAAGATATTCTTCCATATTCTTTCTACTTAGGAAAGAATTACACCGATAATGAATCAGAGTAGGAGGCATTAGTCCTAGGACTTCAAATTGCCCTCAACTTCGGGATCACGAAGTTAGACATCTTTGGCGATTTGGAACTAGTGGTTCGACAATTAACCACTGAATACGAAGTTCGTCAGCCTAGTTTGCATCGGTATTATGATATTGTGCAAGGGCTATTGGATCAACTTTTTCAAGTTAGCATTAGGCATATTTTGAGGACTGAAAATACCATTGCTGATGCTCTGGCAAATTTGGCAACTGCTTTGGCCATCGCCGGAGGCCAAGCGATCATTGTTAAAGTCGAGCAAAGAAGCCACATTCCTGACTCATATAGGGGAGAGACCACTAAGCGAATAGAATGTGGTGCTTGTATGGAACTGATGGCAGATGATTGGCGAACCTCGTATATCGACTACCTGCAGTATGGGATTCCCCCAGAGAACTTGCAAGAAAGATTAGCTCTAAGAAAAAGAGCTGCTCGATATGTGTATTTCAATAATACACTGTATTGCCGAGCGTTGATGGACTTTGGCTCTGTTGTCTTAACGGGGAGGAGATCCAATACGCACTCATGCAAGCGCATTCTAGCGAATGCGGCGGGCATCTGTCTGGTCAAAGATTACACAGATGGATCAAATGCTTAGGATATTACTGGCCTACTATGGTCTTAGACTCATTGCAATTTGCTAAGTCATGTCTCCAATGTCAGCTCCATGGGGATATCCGGCACATACCACCTTCAGAATTGGTACCTGCAAGTATTTCTTGGCCATTTGCATGGTGGGGATTTAATATCATTGGTCCAATCAATCCCCCATCTTCCAAGGGACATGCCTATATCCTGGTCGCAACCAATTACTTTTCCAAATGGGCAGAAGCTGATTCATACAAAAGGGTCAGAGCCAAAGAAGTAATCGAATTTATCAAATTCAAGATTTTGTATCGATATGGTAATCCATGCCAAATTATGTCAGATAATGGTACTTTGTTCAAGAATGAGGAAATGGAGAAGCTTTGTCGAAAATAAGGCATCAAACATATATTCTCTAGACTATATCATCCACAAGGGAATTACCAAGCGGAAGCATTCAACAAGACAATCCTAAAGATCATGAGAAAAATGGCAGATAAGAATAAGCGTCAATGGCATCTCAAATTACCTGAGGCGCTTTGGGCTTATCGTACCACTCATCAGACAGCAACTAATGCAACCCCCTATTCTTTGGTATTTGGGGCAGAGGCGGTCTTGCCCTTAGAAGTGCAGTTGTCATCGCTTAGAGCGGCAACACATTCAGGGCTAACAACTGATCAATAAGCCAAGTTGCGGTTCGAAGAGCTCGACGGTCTGGATGAAAAATGGTTTCAAGCCAAACAAAGAATTGAGTTATACCAAGCTCATATGGTTGAGGCATATAACCAAGCGGTTAAACACCAAGCTTACCACTCGGGTGATTTAGTTCTCAAATTAAGGATTGAAATAATGGCAGGTGGCAAATTAATTGGCAAATTTGAACCCACATGGGAAGGCCCTTATGTTGTACAAGAAGCTTATGCTAATGATTCATATCGGATTGTAAATAGTAATGGTATAGGAGAATTGCCCATTATTGGGCGTTTCCTAAAGCGTTACTATACATGAGTCGGGAAGGAGCAGATGATGGGGGTTTTGCTCCTCCCTCCACATTCCCTGTTCATGTTTCTCAAGCAATTCATTTCAAGTGCGAAAGTGGAATTACCAAAAATAAAAGAGAAAAGGAAAAAACATGTCAAGAGACCAGGTGTTGTGAGAAAAAATGCTAAAACTACACACTCATCAGTATAAAAGATTCTTAATCATAGAAGAAGTTTAAAAGTGAGTTAAGGCAGTTAAATAGACTCCTTCAAAAGGCTGAACTGCTTCTCCGCTATCTTCAAGGCTTGAGTGGCCTCCGGGCTTATAATTGGAGATGACTTCAACTCTTTTAAAGTCTCCTCAATTACCGTCACTTCTTGTTGGGAGGCAACCACTTCTTCCTTCAAGTGTTTGATGGTCTCCAAACCTTTAGCTTCATCTTTCTCCTTAGAAGTAACGAGAGATTCCTGAAAAGATAAATGATGGCTCAACTGGTGAAGATCTTGCAGGAGGACTTTGAGATGATCTTTGTTTGTTCTAATATCTGCTCTCAAAGAGGTCAATTCCGCTTGAAGAGATGAAAGGTACTCCGAGGCCATGTCCGCGACTAACAATTTCTCACCAATCTTAGCCTGTAGATCTATAAGTTCAACTTCCTTGGCAGCAATGGTTTTAGCAGGAAGCCTCAGGATAGCATCCAATTCGGCCTATTCCCACGCTTGCTGAAAAAACTTGAGTTGCTTAAAGATGGCTAACAAACAAGAGATGTTATCGCCCGGCCTTTCTATACCTTCAGCATGGAACAGAAAGTGATCTTTTAAACTTGCAATTACATTAGGCAAAGAAGCTCTCTATAGTGTTTGAGAAAAATCTAAGCAAAATGATTGGACTTCATCCTCTAAGTTCTCCTATTGGACCTTGCTTAGCTCCTTGGTTGCCTTGATGCTAGTGGAAGATAGCATCTGAAGAAAATTCCCATTAAGCAGAATATGAAAACGCGATGTCAATACTTAGGGTGTTTCCCTATGTGACTCATAATCATTATCATCAATCTGCTGCAATGCCTCAGGAGCAGAGGGCAAGGTTCCGCCTACGGCATGTTCATCCTCAAGATCAGAAGTAGCACTATCCACTTCTCTCTCAAGAACAGCTATGGAAGCAGTGCCCTCAAATGGGATTTCTATTGAAGTAACCTCCTCTTCAATTAGAGGTCTTGCCAGATGAAGAAGGTGTGGAGACAATGGAGAAAGAGGAGAAGGGATGTCACCAAGCTGACGAACTACCTCATACAAATTGAAGAGATCAGGCGACGATTCTCTCAGGGCTCCTGCTAATAATGCATTGACTTTGTCTGACTGATTGGTATACATCTCCATAAGAATACCTTTAGTAGTGACAGCCTCGGTGTCTTTCCCACCAGATGCCTCACTAACTTCTACCAATTGCTCTGATGCCTCAATGGGTCTGGAAGACGACGGGGCAGAAGGAGTTATCTCACAAGGAAGTATGCTTCCAGAAAGAGGGTTAGGCACTTTCTGACTTATTGTGGTCTTCTTGCTTCGATCTGTAGTGGAAATCCCTAAAGCAAGAACCCCTTCACTGGCTATCGCCTTCTTACTCCTGTTGATGGCTAGGACACGAATGTCATCATTAGCTACCACCTCCTTGCTCTTGACAGTTGGAGCAGGGACCTCCTCATTAATTATCATCTCCTTAATGACTAGGGCAGAAGCGTCTTCACTCGCTGTTGCCTTTGTACTCTTCTTGAGAGCTGGAACCGGAATAGCTGCTCTGCGGCGTGACATCACACTCTTGGTCACTCTCAGAGAAGGAGCCTCGAACAATCCTCAGCTAATGCTTTCCTCCTCATCTTGCTTCCCAGCATCACTATTAGATTCAGTCCTTTTCTTTCGAGACGAGTCTGCTCTTAAAGGAGTTAAAACCCAAGGTGCCTTATCACGGAATTGTATTGGAGTACAATCTGCCAAGTATCATTCCAAACCTGCCTCTGCACCAGCCTCTACTTTAGTCATCTCCTCCATTAAAAGGGGCACATTGATCAGTGCAATTTGCTTAGCATAACCTGGAGGGACATAAGGAGTCGGTTCAAGAATAGCCGGCTCAGGAGTTATCGGCTCCACCCAAATCTTCTCGCCTATCGGGTATATCTGCTCACCATAACCCCACCACCCAATGTGATTGCGATCAGCGCGATGAATATTTTGATGAGGATGCCGTTCATCTAACCATAAAACTTTTTGTGGAAAAGTGGATGGCCTCTAAAAATCCATCGCCCATTGTGCTCCCAAGAAGACATTCTTGGGCACGTCAAGAATAAAAGAGGATGCCAACGGATGGTAAGCAAACATACCACAATTAGGGGGCATCGCCCTGCTAATTTTGCCCCCATTGGTGCTATACCACCAGGCATAGTCCTTGGTCACATGAACTCTTTGGGTCGGGCCAGGTAAGAAAATGTCGTAATCTCGAAATGTAGAGGTAAAACAGAATGACAATGGATACCACCAAGCTGGACCAACTCCTGTTATACACTCCTCTTGAGATATAAATACAACATGACCCGGCATTTCTTGGTCATAACCGAATTGCCTGGAAAAATGGTTTGGGAAATATGGTTCAACCCAAAATCTAGAGCCTTCCCGAAGAGGAAGCAAGCAAGCTTGCAAAGAAATGATGAACTCATTGATCTTGCCAAAGGTTTCATCCTTGCCTTTCACCTCAAATCCCAAAGGATTGTTGACTAGAGCAAGTAGAAATATTTCCTGAGAAAACTTGTGTAGTTTCACTAACTGATCTGTCACTTCATCGAACCGTATGTTCTTAAAAATGGCAGTCAGAAACTTCGCTAATATTAAACCTTCCCCAAGCAACTGAGTTAGTGAGTCGACCCCGTAAATCCAAGGGAAATAGAGTCCTAACCAGGCTATAAAGAAGTGGACTGGGAAGTAAGTAGTGCATGTGACTAGCCCAGAATAGTTTAAGATCATGTCGTTTAGCCTGTGATAAATATCGCATAATACACGAGGAGCCATGGACAGTCTCTTACCTTCGGCAAGCTGAAGAGCCGGCATTAAGCATAAGGGGTTAATGCAATGATCATGCACTGATGAAGGACAGATAATGACAGAAAGCCACAGTATAAGGAATAAAACTAATTCTTCCTCTAGGGCGATACTACCTAAAAGAGCTTCTTCCACCCAAATGGTCCATTTTTCCCAATCTTCAGGTGTGGGCATCCTATACTTTTGAGCATTGGGATTGGAAATCCTTCTGAACAATTATGCCCAGCTAATCCAAGGAAGTTTAGAGCCAGACTGTCTTAACTTTCTCATGATATTTAAGATGCAATGATAGGCAGCCCACAAGCAACATTGAGGTCCCATAATGTAATGCTCATCTCACCATAAGGAAAATGGAAGGAATTGGTCATTGGAGACTAGAACTGAATGAAGCCACACATGGCTTCCATGTGCTGGTGGAATGGACCGTGAGTGCAAAGAATCACGTCATAAATGCTGGCTCGACAAAGGACGCTTCTGTGCGCTACTGCTATATGCTCTACCCAAGGTCTAAAGAAATTATTCTTCGGTAAACCACCCTTGAACCGGCCTCTTTCTCCATCAGTAACAAACTTGTAACCCTCAAGAATTGTTGCCCTCTGGTGAGGGGTCTCCACCGAGTACTCATAAGGATCCAACATCTCTTTAATGGGAGATAGGAAATAGCCATCAAAGTGGTCCTTCTCATCATAGTACGCAAAGGCATTGGCAGATAGATAAGCGCTCTCAGCATCTTTTCTATGTATAAAGCAAGGTTGAGAGTGAAGAGAAAAAGGGCTCTCTTTACTCTTCATATTTATCATGGAAAAGTGACATATTGGGGAATGACCTGGGATATTACTGTCAAAACCGGGAAGCTTTTGTTTTGGGAGCTCTGCATTTAGCCAAACAAAGAAGCCCCTGTCTATCTCCTTAGCTTGATAATAACGGATAGCACTTTGAAGGTCAGCATCATTACCTTTCTTTTGCTTCTTCCGTTTCTACAGCGACTGGTGTCCTGGCACTATATGAACACCTCCTTGGCACTGAGCCACAATATAAGCTTCCTCTTGGCATGGCAGCACAATAGGAACACCATTTTGGTGTTGTGGCATAAGAAGAATTTTTCCTTGGCACTGGGCTGCAATATGAACTTCCCCTTTGAAATGTGGTGGAACAAAAAGCTCTCCTTCTTTTAATCCATCTTCTGATACTCTTATATCTGGCTCAAGGATAACATCAGATGAAAGAATTGCTTTAGTGGCGGGAGGATTCGGAATGGGACTATCCACTGTAGGTTGCATCGATGTCACTTTCTCTTGGTCATTTACATCCTCCTCTCTTGTAAAGACTGAATCAATATTGCAAGGGACGTAGCCAAACTCATCCGCTCTAATAAGAGAATCGTTGAAGTCCGCACAGTCAATTGAGCTGACAAGGGATGGAGAAGCCACTCTGTGGTGAGGATCCATATTTGTTAGGAATAAAAAAAAAGCTCTCATCAAATGCAGTCAAATAAAAGTAGCAACATATTAAGCTAGGGGCGCTAGGCTAAATCAAGAGCCTGCCACCAGCGTTGGCCCCCCGCACAAGCCCATCAACACACTGGGCCTCGCCACAAGCTCGCCAAGGAGATGGGCCATGCCACGAGCTCGCTAGGGAAATGGACGCCCAACTCCAACTCGTCAAATGTTGGGGTGTATGCAAGCCACACACCTAGCTTGCACGGTCTTCAACCCATCAAATCAAATGTTTGCATGGCTGCTCCAATCAGAGCTCACCCATGACGACCCGTACGTTGGGCATTTTCCAGCCTGGTGTTCATGTGTTAGCAACTACAGCTATTTTCCTTCTCCAGCCAAATGGAGGAATCATGGAAACGACTTAATTGGCCAGCCACTTGCGCTGCTCACCATCTCCCCA
Source organism: Pouteria campechiana (assembly GCA_036873735.1). Taxonomy (NCBI): domain Eukaryota; kingdom Viridiplantae; phylum Streptophyta; class Magnoliopsida; order Ericales; family Sapotaceae; genus Pouteria; species Pouteria campechiana. The sequence goes on from JAYJMB010027952.1 coordinate 6,779, forward strand.
AATATGTGTTATCATGGCAGCGATTTCATTGGCCAGCCATTTGCATTGTGCACCACTTTCCCAAATGTGTGTTATCATGGCATTGATTTCATGTGAGTAGATAATGCAAAGTGCATAGCCTGCATCGCCGAATTCAATGGGTAGTCTAAAACCCCTTTCCGGTGGTTTTGTATTGAGCATGAAATCATTTTGCGTTGGGTTAAGTTCTAGTCTAGTAAAAATAAACAAATAAAAAAAGGGGAGGGGAGAGAAAATAGAAGGATGAAATATAAAGCTCACCCAGATTTTAGGAGAGATGAAATGGATGCTATGAATTCCGCAAAAACTGGCGGGGGAGAAGAATGGAAGATAAGTCAAGCCAATAGGTTTTAGCCTATCCTCCTAATAAGAGCAGAAGTGTTGGAAGGTCTCAAAAGAAAACCCATTGAAATATTGAAGAGTCCGAAATCAAGCTTGAAATGGAGCATGCATTAGCGTGTTGGATAACCGGCTTTATAGACATGGCAGCAAACAGTCAGAAACAAAAACAGAAGTGAGGAAAAGGCCTCTGCAAGTTCTCCTAAAGCAGAAACTTAAACAGCAGCTTTGTGAGGCTCAAATGAGCGGCCAAAATCACAAGTGTAGAACCATCCGAATGGGGTGGACTCAAATGGGGTAGATTCAAATTAGTGGCTTTCTAATTTTCTTCGGTGGTCATCACCGTGCTCACTTTGCCAAAGTGTTTACTCACACCGATGATCACCAAGGGGCATTTGTAAGAGACATTTGATGTGGTAAAACCAAACCCGACCATTTTGGTTAGGTCTGATTTGTCGTCTGGCTGACAGATGAAGGTGGCGTGAAGGACCAGCGGCGACGGTCCCCCACAGAAGCGAAGACGATGATGGTTCGTCGAGTTTTCCAGTCGAAGGACAATGATGCAGAGGTCATTAGTGACCTGCAATCGCCAACAAAGCACGGCCACGATGCCGCCGGCAGCAAGGAAGAAGGCCATGTCAGCAGCCTTGTTCAGCATCTTTCGGCGACCGAAGGTAAGGATCCGGCTGAAGAGAAAAGGGGTTGTCTAGCATCAGGGCAATGGTGGAGACGACATGCATGGAGCGGATCAACCATCTGATGGCTAGACGGCGGCATCACAATGACGATTTGTGGCTAAAACTGATGGATTTTTCCACGTACGGCCGAATCTTCTAGCGACTAGGGAGGATGATCTGGTGCGGCAAAATCAGCGCCAACGTCAGAATAGCAACATTGAATTTTTGAACGGAGTAGATTAACCGGTTGGTAGCAACGTCGCCGGCAATGAGGAAGTAAGGGGCGTCAGTGCCCTATTCTTCATCTTTCGGCGACCGGGGTCAGGGATCCAGTGCAATGAATAGTTGTTGGAGGTCAGGATGTCGACGAAAACATTGTTGTTGAAGCTGATTGGTCGATCAGTGGTCGGACCTTGACATCATAGTGGCGACTTGCGGCTGAAATGAAGGGCGTTTAAACATTTTTTTTGAGATTTTTGGCGACGGGAAGATGGGTTCGGCGACAACAGCACCCGTGCCGAAGTCAGAAAGCAACCATCAATTTTATGGCCTTCATGGATCACTTGATGGATGGACGAACGTTGATGGCAATCCCAACCAGCATCGTCGGCGGAAAAGACACTGTGAGCTGGTCTACTGGAGAAGCATAGATCGCTGGCAGTGAAGTGGTGGTGATAGCTGCTGCAGGATGTCAAAACATCGACGGCAGAAGGACAAGCCACCGGAAGTAGCCATTCAAGTAATTTTCCCCCTATGCCGTCGCTGACATGCCGTGCAGACGAGGTGGCTTAGCCGAGCAGCCATTGTTGATCTCCCCATGCCACTGCTGACGTGCCGTGCAGACAAGAGGGATCGGCCTCGTAGCAAACGACAACAAGGATGAGCAGCAACCGGTGTGATGTGAAATTGAGGGGCAACAAATGTGGCATGCGAAGAATTTGGCGTGTGAAGGAAGCACAGCTATCCGCTGCCCCAATGGAGACATGGCGCGCACTTGCAGATGTGCTGAGCTGCTGCGGTCTCCCCTTTGCTAACATGGCGTAAATAAGACGCAGCCGACCTGGCGTGCGGAGGAGACTACTTGGGCGGATGTGTTGCGTAGCCGAAGTTTTTTTTGTCCATGTTGGCACGTTTTCCAGAAGAGCGTACGACTGATGTGGCGTGGAGATAGGGGAGGCAGCAATAGCAAGCCACTCCGCAATCCTGCTGACACGCTGAGCAAATGAAGAATCATGGTCATACAAAACATTTTTTTTTGGAAGCTGAGGTTAATGTGTGTATCAATTTTAGAAGGTAAACTTTCAATAATATATGTTCAAAGGCTATATCAGAAAGGGAATTGAAATTTTTGCGGCTTATTAATTGCATGGTAACTATGTTGGACATGCATGTAATTAATCAAATTTCTAGCAATCCATACTAGTTAAAATATTTTAATTAACTAATTAAAATATTGGCCAACGATGTCAATGGCAAAATGCCCCAACGGTAGAGCTGGAATCCCAAAATGCCCCAATGGTGGAGCTGGAATACCCAAGATGCCCCCATGTTGGAGCTGGAATTCCCAAAATACCCCCACTAGTGGAGCTGGGCATATTTTCTAAAAGATTTCCCAAAATACCCCAATGGTGGAGTTGGAATGCCCAAGATGCCCCCATGATGGAGCTAAAATTCCCAAAATACCCCCACTGGTGAAGTTAGGCATATTTTCCAAGAGTTCCCCAAAATGCCCTAATGGTGGAGCTGGAATGCCCAAAATACCCCAACGTTGGAGCTAAAATTCCTAAACTACCCCCAGAAGACCTATAGCCCATAAATACCCCTCCCTCTTCTTGAAGAGGGGGGAATTTTTTGAAGAGAGAACTTTTGAAGGGAGAATTCTCTTGGAACTTGTGGGAGGAGCTGGAGGAATCTTCAAGAGGCAGGTGCCTCACTTGACATTAGCGGCCTTTGGCTACTGGTAATCTCTTTAATGCCTAAGGGCACCCCGCCATGGCGCCACCATGGTACACACATGGGTCCCAACCATGTTGTGGTAACGGTGGGTCCCATATGGCCAATGGACAACAGGATAATACTGAATTAGACATTCTAAACCCATTAAAACCTGTTTAAACTCTGTAATTACCCCATAAATCAGGAAATTAATGACATTGTCTTAAATTAACTAAAAATTATAATTAGCACTAATCACTATCATTAGTGCTAATCATGATTAGGCTTAATTAACTCAAAGTGTAATGAAGCTTAATTCATGTAGTCTAAATCTTTGATCTTTCACAGTATAAACAGCAGAGATTGCCCGCTTGCATTTTTCCATAAGATATTGAAAAACACCACTCACTAACTCATTCAAAAACCTAAGTCTAGGACTAAGTCACTGAGTCGTGACTCACCGAGTTATTAAGTCATGACTCACTAAGTCAAACCTTTGCAACCACCACTCACCAACTCATTTAAAAGCCTAAGTCTAGGACTAAGTCACTGAGTTGTGACTCACCAAGTCACTGAGTCATGACTCACTAAGCTAAACCTTAGCAACCACCACTCACCAACTCATTCAAAAGCCTAAGTCGAGGACCGTGTCACTGAGTCGTAACTCACCGAGTCACTCAGTCATGACTCAATGAGTCAAACCTTAACATATAGCATTCATCAAAACAGCTAAACCCAGTCAACCTGGCCCATTCTTCTCAGCTTCTCATGGGTAATTGAGAGAGCTGAGCTATACCCAGTTAACCTGGCTCGCTCTTCCTGAGCTTCTCATGGGTAATGAGAGAAGGCTTAACCAAACCTAGGACACCTATTTTCTTCTGATCTCTTTCAGGTCTAAACACAATAGAAATCACCCGGTCCTGAATCCTTCCGGAATATGCCAATTGGGTCACAAAACATCTATTGTCTTAATGATTTCTTACAGTTTAAACAATAGAAATCACCCAGTCTTGATTTCGCCCGGGACAAACCAATCGGATCAAAATATCCATTTTCTAAGTTGACCCAATGTCTAGTAACCCAGTCTAGAACCATGTCATCCCCTCCGCCCATTGACTTGAGGCGATCTCCTAAATATCAAGTCATTGCAATGTGCTCGGCAATCCTAAAGACGACACACATTTATTTTGAGAGAAAGTGTATAATTTATTTTGGATTTCTCAGATGCATTGTACTTTTCCTTTTAATCAAGGGTTTTCTCCATTGTGGAGATGTAATTAGGGCCACTTGTGGTCTAGGATGTGAACATACAATTTTTCTGATGAACACAACAATTGTAATCAATTGAGGAAAATCAATAATAATGGAAATTATTTGATTCATTCCAAAGGTGACCAATTCATGTAATGTTGTTCCATTTACTTATTTCTTCCTCATTTTTATCCTTGCTATAGGGATGATCTTCACAAGAATTCTCAGACATGCAACAGTAAATTTGACTAGAGAAAAGAAAGAAGAGTCTAAGGACTTAGATAGTTGATTAAAGAACCTTAAAAAGAATGAGTTTCAAAAGGACCTCACAAGGATAGATTAGTGAAAAACCAAGAAAAACTGAACAACTAAAGAGATCCGGATTAGAAGAACAAGAATTAGAAAGCCTAACAAGATAGAAAATTCTAGAAATAAGAGAAGAACCTCTCACAAATGAGACTCAAATAGAGATAGAGAGAAGAGAAGAGGTCTCTAAAGAAGATCTAAGAAATGTCAGAGTACAAGGGTCAGAAGAAGTATTAAGAGAAGAAAATAAAACAACAGCAACAACCACCACTTCATTCACACCCATAAGATCTCCTTAACATAAAACCCACTTCTTCACATCAAGCAACAACACCAACCACTTCATCAATCCCCACTATACAACCTATCCCACTCAACGTAGAAGATAGACTAATACATATTGAACACTTTCTGTCTACTCTAGCTCTTCAAATGAATAAAATGGATCATAGACTTAACACTGTCATGTCATCCAGGATCTTGAGAGTTAATAAGATTGATCAATGACTTGACTCTCTATAATCTCTAGCAGAGTCATTCAAAAGTCAAGCTTAACACCCTCATTTCTCTCCACCTCCAACTCATTTCTCCTCACCTCCACATCACTTTTCTCCAGCTAGAACTAATTCTTCCATCACAGTAATGTCTTCCCCCTCACACTCTCCTCCTCACCCATCATCTTCTGCAATTCCAGAGGCTGCTTAACCTCAAAGTGACATGCTAAAATTATTTCTCCATCTCCTCCAACACAGCCTTCCTCTATTCCACATCAAAACTTACCTGAGGATTACCTTTCCAATCCTCACAGAGCTATTATTCGACATGAGAAGTATTCCATCATTGTTCCTCTTCCTAAAATGTATTTTATTTGGAATCCAAGGCCATATGATTATCTGGGCTTTATTGAAACGGATCTCTATTTTTCAAGAGAACTCTTTCCTGAACGAATTGATCAAATTCCCCTAGAATGGAACTCACCCTCAATTTGTCCAAAATGGAGAAAAACTCCAACCCTTCATAATCTCCTCTAAAACAAGTTTATGATAATCCTAGCATTCTTACTCATATCTCAAATCCAATCAGAATGACATACTCTGAGTATAGGAGTAAGTCAAAAATCAACTCTAAAATTGCTTAGATGTTTCTTAGTCTAGAAATCAACTTTGAAATTGCTCAGATGTTTCTCTCTTAGCCCGTTTTATTTCCTCAAGAAAATCCATTTTCTAAAATTGAGGATCCTAACATTCTTTATAGGATTCAACTTCTTTCTGATCCACCATTGACTCCAAAGGGCCATAAAATCCAAATTCTTGATAGAGAGTCAATTCTTCAAACATACACTAAGAAATTTCTTCAGATGCTTCTAGCATCAGGGCCTCCCAGAACTACATTTCAATCTGGCTCAGGTCCTCATTAATGCTTTCTTATCACTAAGGAAGAACTCTCTTTCTACAAAAATGCAAATCTCCAAGTCATTACTGATGATCTTCCTCTTCCATATCCATAGCTGTCTGATCCTTCTCTCCATCATAAGATATGGTAGATCCAGTCTCAACTAGCTTCTTTACAAAAACCCAAATCTTCACCACCACCTTCTACCAAAGCCAAAATCAGAAAACCTTCTACAATCCCAAAACCAAAACCATCATCTTCTACACCTTCATCTCAGCCATCCTCCTCCAAACCCAAGAGTAAGCCAAGGATTCTACTTCTAAAGGAACACAAAAGGCTCCTCTTTCCAGAATAACCATATACCATCAGGAGTACACAACCAAAATGAATGCTTATATAGAGGCCCTCTTAAAAGGGACTCCTATAATTTTCTTGAGTTACTAGATCCACAATTTATAGAATGTATTGATTTTATTTATGTTTCTGATTGTGGACTAATAGCATACATCCATAAATCTCCTTCAGTAATTCTAAAAGATCCATTTTTCATCCACCTCCTCCACAAAAAAGACCGAATTCATCTCCCAAACCACCTAAGCCCTCTTCTACACCATCATCCTCTCAGCTCAAGCCTCCTCTTCCTTCTCACAAAGATCCTTTTGTTAAAACCTTTAAAAGAAAATCAAAACCATTCTGTTAATTCTACTGCCCTTGCAAATTTTTTTTCACTGATGTATATTTCTTTTTATTATGTATTCTGTGTGTATGAAGCTTTGTTCATGTTTTATAATTAAAAATTTTGGTCCATAACAGGTTATGTATGTATAAATTTTGGTCGTGACAGGCAATAAAATCTTCATTTTGTTTCTTTCCACCTTTTTGATTATGACAAAAAGGGGGAGAAAATGTGTTGAATCTATGAAATTTTTTTTATGTATTTATTGAATGTATGAAATTTTTTTGATGTATGTACGAAATGTATGAAAATTTTATATGAAACTAAGTTGAAATTCTGTGCATCCATTTAGGGGAGTCAAGTTGAATTAATAGAATTTCATTACAATTAAGTTGCTTTAAGATTATTGTTAGATAATTTTTTTAAAAGGTACATCACTCAGTGTTTTATCATCATCAAAAAGGGAGAGAATGTTGAACATATATTCTTAAAATAGCTTAATTTTGATGATGAACATTCGATGATGGGAAAAAGACATGAGTGAAATATTAAGGTACTAACAGTCTATTCTCAAGTACTTACAGAAATACTTTCAAACTAATCTATGAGAATAAACTTCATGTTGTTTAAAGGAAGAAACCAAGTAAATGCTTAAGAAAACTAAGTATATAAATCATAGATATACTTAATAGAAGAAGACAAAAAGTTTAAAGTTTTCAAAGAAGCTTCGGAGTCAGTTTCGGATTTAAAATTCACCTCTTCGGAGCTGCTCAAGCACTTTGGAGACAAGGGGTAAGCCCTTCTGATCTAATGAAGTACTTTAGAGATAGGAGATTAACTCTTCAGATTCACAAAGTCATAAGTTTTGAAGTCAGTAAATGCTTTTCGAGCCACTAGAATACTTCAGAGACAAAGGGAAAAACCTTTCGAGATCACGAAGTTGCAAAGTATTGGACTCAGCAGAAATGCATTGGAGCCACTGAAATACTTTGGAGACAAAGGGAAAAACCTTTCAAGATCACCAAGTCCTAAAGTATTGGACTCAGCAAAAATGCATCAGAGCCAATCAAAGGCATTTCGGAGGCCATTGAAGTACTTTGGAGAAAGAAAGATATAACATCAGAGTGTTACTATTACTTCAGAATCATGAGCTCAAATACTTCAAAGTCTATTAACACACTTTAGATTCATGGGCTTATGAGCTTTGGAGTTAACTCAATTACTTTAGAGTCAATCAAATTATTTCAGAGATCACTAAGCGAGCTTTCAGCATTAATAGAACACCTTTCGAAAAATACGTCGGAGTCAGAGGAAACGAATTTTAGAGTTAAGTCAAGCACTTCAGAGTGGAGCCAAATAACTTCGGAGTCAATAAGGTATTTCAAAGACAACATAGTATAGCCTTCGAAGTTTAGAGTTATTTTCCTTGGAGTCTTTTACTTTTGAATAGAAAAACTCTTTAGAGTTTAGAGATAATTTCTTAGGAGTCAACCTTCATGGTTCCAATGCGAGTCATTTCAGAGCCTCCAAAACATGTCTTTAGAGCATCCGCAGAAATGATGACCTGTGTGAGGTGTGTGGAAACTCCATAATACTTAGAAGTTTGGAGGATCTGAAGCTAATTCATAGCCTCCCAAACAGCATTGAAAGTACATTGGTCTTAAATTTGAACGTTTCTCAGCATTTAATGATTCTCACCTACCACAGTAGAGAAAGTCGAGACCTCAAAGAAAGTCAGAGATCTCAAATATAAAAGAAGTTAAGTAAGATCAAAGAAGACAATGGTATTACATTGAAAAACAAGAGAGCATTTACTAAGTCTTTAAGTCTCTTCTTCTACGATTTCAACTCCACTACAGTCCATTCAAAAAAGCATTCAAAGTCATTCATTCAACCACTTCTGGAGATTGAATCCTACTGATTTTATTATCATATTATTTGTGTTTATTGCTTTCAAACTTAGTATAAAATCAGAGGCATTATTATTTGTACACTTTTATTTCTACATATCTTTGCAAGTTTGAGAACTTGCATATGTTTAGTGAAAGCAAGTAGGATACTTGCTGAATATTTGTGTAAAAGTTTCTGGTGAACTTGGAAAACTAGTAAGTTGTTGGTGATCTTGTAAAACCAGTAAATGTTACTACAACTTGAGTTTTGTAGAGAAGGCTAACTTGGAGAAGTGGAGTAGGAACCTAAGTGAAGTGTCAAACCACTATAAAAATACCAGTCTAAGTGCATTGTGTTGTCTGTAATTTCTTTACTCTTACACTTTGATTATCATCTGGCTAAAATTTTTAAAGACTCAATTCACCCCTCCCCCCCTTCCCTCTTGAGTCACCATCTAAATGGGACCAACAAAAATTATATACATGCATGTATGATTGGCATGGGGAATTAGGTCAATTCTGAAATTTGTGTATACTTATGTAAGCATGTATATTTAGCATGGGGAATTAGTTTATTCCCAAGTTTGTGTGTACTAGGGTTTGTTCCCTTTGACTATGTTGAATTGATTGATGGGAATGTTATGTTTCTCTATTAATATTACACAGTTTTATTAACTAGATGATAGATTAGTAGGGATGGAAAATATCCCTGGTTTGTGTACATGACTTGACTCTTGAGTATGAATGTTTGAGATCATCATGATCTCATGATTTGGTATGATTGTGGCATGTTGTACTATTATATTATTATGTGTTGATTAATGTGGAATATCGGATAATATTCCATTGTCGTTGTTTTAATCAATAAGCTTACTTACTAGGTTTGCCCGAACTCATGTCTTTTTATGTTAATCCAATTTAGGACTGGCGATCAAAAATGGAAGAAATGTGATGGTATGATAAATTATTGGGATTGAAATCCCATTGAAAGTTGAAATTATAATTTGATTATGAGATTGTATATTATATAATTATAGACTAAATATGTATGGCATATCATAATAAATCATTTAAGCATGATATTGTAAATGGACTGGTATGATTTTAGAGATGAACATTGCCATCATGATCCGGTTGCGATCTTGGGCGGAGTTGTGAGTGTGGGTCTGAGCATTTAGTTATAATTGTTGTCTTATAATTATGAAAATATATATTTTATTTGATTTCATACATGTATATCAGGTTTAAATATCCATAATACAGGGTAGACTCTGCTAGATTTTAGACAGAATATTTCCTTTAGAAATAGGAAAATGGTAAGGTTATGATAAGATTTTCCTTATGAAGAAGGACAATGGTGGCGTTTCGCATCAGCCCCGAGGTGGCGTGGTCAAAACACATAGGGTGGGGGTGCGGGGCATTACATTAACTTCATGTATTGGAAGTTAATGATGAAGTAATATATATTGGCTAATGATATGGACTCTTGGAAAGCCATTAAAGTAGGAGTAACCATCTTGAATTAGGTATAAGTGCATGGACAAATGAAGATGCAACAAATGTCCAAAATAATGCTAAGGCAACAAAACTCTCTATTCTATGCATTATCTTCTACCAAATTTGGTAGAGTCTCATCCTACACAATTGCCAAGGAAATATGGGACAAAATTGTCTCCATCTATGAGGGTTCCTCACAAGTGAAAGGAACTAGGCAGAGTATTCTCATAAGAAAATTAGAAAATTTTAGAATGATAGAGAGTGAAAATATATTTGAGATGTTTGCAAGATTTTCAAAAGTCACTATCGCCCTCAAGGGTCTAGAGAAAGAAATTTCAAATTCTAAATAGGCAACGAGGATTCTTTGAGCACTTCTTAAATCATGGAACCAAAAAATTATAATCAATGAAGAAGCAAAGGACTTAAATGAGCTCAAGGTTGAGGATTTGATTGGCTCACTTATGTCACATAAGCTAGTCAAAAACAAGAGAGAAGAACCTCTGAGGCAAAAGAAGGGCATTATATTAAAAGAAACAATGGATAGTTGCAATGTGTCAACCTCAGAAACCAAAGACGAAGTTGAGTTGCTCACTAGAAGATTCAAAAGATTTGTTAGAAGAGGTAACCACTCGAAAATATAGTCAAAAGCAAATGACAAAGAGAAAAGAGAAGAGAAAGAAAGAAAGAACTACCTCAATGCTACAAATGCATTGGCATTGAACACTTAAGATTTGATTATCCAATTGAAGATGATGAGGACCATGAAAAGGGATGGGGGATAAAAAATTGGCATTCCAAAAATTCATCCAAACACAAAGCACCTGTCTCATACATAAATGAGAATGAATCATTCAACACAAGTTCAAGTGAAGAAGAAGAGAAAGAATTTAGTAATGTGGCAAGGATCTGTTGTATAGCACAAAATTGAAAATGAATTCTCAAAAGAAACGGCCACAGAAAATCAACCTAAAAAAATGGACAAAAACATGGAAATTGAGGTAAAATCTTATCACTCCTCTAGTTCAAATTGTTCAAGCTCTACCAGTGAATGTAATAAACGTAATGAGCTTAATGAATTATAGCATTTATATAATTGTCTCTTTAGTGAATTTGAAACACATGATCATAGATTTAACTAAAAGAAGAAACACTTTGATGTAACAGTCAAAGTGAATGCTAAGCTAGCTAAGAGAAATCTATCTCTTCGAAAAGAAGTTGATGAGTTAAAGAAAGTGACAAAATTTTTGAAAAGCTTGTTAAACAAGTTCTCCAATCCAAGAGAATTAGTCACCAAGTTCCTACAAATAACTAGATAGAAAAGCAAAAGAGGACTTGGTTGTGATGAATCAAATGGTGAAGAACCATATGAGCCTATACATATCACAAATGAGAAAGGAAATTGCCCTCAACTTAGACGATACAATAGGCACTCATGGATAAGAAAGCCAAAGTCATATTCTTCTAGCCCAAATTATGTACCAAGCAAAGTCATTGATAGATGTCATTTTTGCAACAAATTAGGACACAAAGTCTATGATTGTCTAGCAGGGAAAATCCAAAGAAAAGGTGAGTGGGTACCAAAGAAGGAAAAAATAATGTCTTTAATTGTAGGAAAACTTCAAGATCACTGTAAACGACATGCTTAAAACTTACAATGAGTGAGATAAAAGAAATAATCAAGAAAATTAAGGAGCTACAATTGGAAAATCAGGGGGTAGAAGGATTCTTTTAAGTAAGATCATAATCCAAAGTCTAAAAATACAGCAAAAGAAGAAAAGCCTTATAAGCGTTAAAACAAGCTTCTCTAGCTTGAATACAGAAAGAGCTTGCCATGAGCACAATGAAAATTAAATCACTTCCTCAAATTACAAAGAGAAAGAAAGGGACTTTCATATGATAAATTTACGTATACAAGAGCGATACTAAAGAAGTTTGAAAAATCAAAACTAACATCAATAACAATTAGTGCAAACTACAAAATAGAGAAAAGGGTGATCAAGGAAATAGGTTTGCCAAACTTGAATACTTGATTGATGTGTAGAAAGAGAATAAGCATCACACAACCATATGTTTATGATATTTTAAATTATAATGTATTAGTACATTTAGTATATTAAGAATAAATATTATCTTAGAACCATGAAAAGAAAATGACATTAAGAATGCTCAACTTGCCAACATTTTCACAAAATCATTGTCACTAGATAGTTTCTTATGTAATTAGTAGAAGACTGGGAATGATAGAAACAATACATAGGGTCATACATCATCAAATTTTAAATGGTATATACCAATGATGGTATGTTTGAAATTGTGATGAATTGTTTGAAAATGATGATGATAACTAGTTGGGAAAGATACTGAAACTTCGAGAGAAGAATATAAAACTTCAAAAAATAAAATTCAAAATATTTAGTAAAAATATTTTCTAGGATAGGAACCACTTAGGCCCTAGGTGCTTGTACTCTAAGTATTCGGCAATTCAAATAGGGTAAAAATCTCATGCCATTCCCACTTATTTCATTCTATGTTTGATGTTAGACCCCTCTAGTGCCAAGAGATTTTGCCTCCCACTCTAAAATCATAAAAAAATCCATTTCTTTGAGTTTTTAGCCTCCCTATTCACCTATTCAAAATCCATTTCTAATTACTCCTAAATTCCCCATCTCTATGCCATAAAGAGGGATGAAAAGGCCAAGAACTTGATGAGGAATATCCACCTCACAAGCCATAAATCTTAGAGCTTCCTCTGGCTCCAAGAGAGTTTGTTTTGCAAGTGGTTCCCAAGGTAACACTACCCACACTTCATCCTCCCATGAGAGTTGAAGAGAGGAAGAAAAAGTAAACATGAGTAGAGAGAGAGAGAGAAGGAACTAGGATGTTTAATCTTAGCACTTTGTCAGAAGAAGTAGATGGGAAGAAAGTTCCCAAAATAAAGTTTGACCCATGTGATTTGCATTTTATTTTGGTGGAGATAATCAAAAGTTTAGATTTTATACCACAATGCTTGGTAGGATAGTGAATGTGTAGAAGAAGATAGATATGGCCCTTCTTGATCATTACCATTCAAATATACATGCAATGATCAATTACCAATGATAAAGTAAACTCATAGACTATGATGCTACTATATACCATGAGCGTGTCTTCATCTTTTATTTTAACTAGAGATCATGAGAGTTAATATCTATAGTGAAGGGAATAGAAATGCATTTTAGGACACACACAGCCTCACCATCAAGGCACTTAGGGGAGATACTGGGAGTCCCCTATGAGGAAGATGAAGATGGATTAGAACATGAAGAAATTTTCAACAAGTTATCCAAAGGCGCATTATAGAATAAGGCTTATAGATAGCTGAAAACAAAAGACCTTACCATAGAGCTCAGGATGTTAATAAAAGTGATGGAAGCCATGCTTGTACCCAAAGTAGGAGGGTCAAAGCAAGTCATTGCATATGAGGCGAGAATACTAGAGAAGATTTACACTTAATAGAGAGTTAATCTTCCTAAGGTACTATTCTATGCATATAGTTACATGCCACAGTAGACAAATCATGTTGTTCCATAGGGAGTGTCGCTAACTATGGTTTTTTAGCACTTCCATATGCCAGTACTTAGAGAATCTTGCTTACATATGTCAACCCTAAAGAAAGATTTGGTTGGAAAGGCCTTAATTATAATATTCTCAACCCTAGCCAATGTAAAATATTATCTACTTTAGGCCCACAAAATCCCACTAGCATCCCTTTGGGCCAATTCTCTAGATAAAAAGGCCTCATAATGACTTACCACAATTCACACTCGAACCCTTGAACTCAAGTCATATTGGTTTTGAAACCAAACTCTTAGTCAAGACCCAGTCCCGTCCACCTTTAAGGCTCAGCCAATAGCGATTGAAGACATCTTACTGTCTAAGATCTAGAGCATGGCTTGGTGCTCTAAGGTATTGTCCCTTATTCCAAGCCTCGAATTTTCTCTTGCCTACATGCCTCTCTACTCAAATTTAGGACCAAGGGTTTTGTTGGTTTTTATAGCCATGCCTCTCACCAATTGAGATGAAGTTCAATTATTAAGAGGAGTGGTTATAAAAACCAACAAAACCTTTGGTCCTTGGTTCGAGTAAAAAGGCCTATAGGTAAGAGAAAATTCAAGACTTGAAATAAGGGATAATACCTTAGAATGAGCCATAGATTCACACCTTTATGTGGGCTAGAGATGCACATGGCTATGCACTAGAAAAAATTAAATTCAATGTATTTGTTCATCTAACGCACTAATTTCTTACACAATGCATCATGTATGGATTGAGACGCATACATGTAAGAGAGAGGTCTCTTCCTACTTCCTTATATAGAACCATGTTAGTTGTTGCTCCCACTTCTTGCGAATGAGAGACTTTGAGAGAACTAGACTTGTGGGAACATGGCAACAAGCTTGGAAGCGACATTGGAGGAGAGACACAGTAAATTGTTCAAGCTTCCCAAGTCTTGCCAGATTACCTAGTCTTGTAGGCAGGCAGTAGATCTCTCTCCCTCTCTATATAAAAAGAGGTGGTGGTGGGGACATTCTAACAACCAATGATTAAGTGTGTCTTCATTCAAACATCATCAAGTGTGTCTACCATCAAACTGTGAGTGAGTGTCTTCCCTCAAATAAGTCAGTGTGTATGTCTAGTTCCAGACATCTAGTGTCTTGTGTAAGAAAGGAAATAATGACTAATTTGAAAAAAGAAGATTCCATCCAGGAGCTACTACCATCAAGAATGTTGGGAATTTTCCTAATAAATGTCTTGGATTCGAATCTCCCCAAATTCTCTTTTGAGGAAAAGAAAATTGATGTTATAGCCATGATCGAACAAGAGATCTCTAAGTGGGAAAGCAATAATTTTACCGCTTTTCTATTAGTTACTTAGCTAGTTATACATATAATATAATTTTGAAATTCTAATTGGAAAATTCTCAACATTCCCTTGCTAATTTCAAATTTTCAATAATTTCATCCAAGATAAGAAAATCTCATGCATAATAAACATATCTTTTGGATTTGAACATTTACTTAATGAAAGTTCAATAGATTCTACCTAGGTGTCTAGTGGTCAAGGCCTTGAACTGTTGACCCCATTTGGCAAATTAAACATACTTCAATTAGAAGATTTCAAATTTCATCAAGTGTTCATCATGCCAACACATTTTGGCCATGTGTTAGTATCCCAGTTTCATGAACACCTCAAAGTGAACCCATACACTTTGGAAACAAAAGCAGCCACGCTTACAACACTCATAGATGTTGATCTATTTAGAGTATTCTATAAATAAATACACCAACACAATAGTTTTAGATCCATTAAGAGCATAAAACACTTAACTACATTTTCAACATTATAGGATCCAAGCACTACTTGAGGGATGCAAATATAAACAATGCTTGTAAGTCACTACTTAATATCTTTTGCTCATTAAACTCTTCACTTGGGTTACAAGCCTACAGTAGAGTTTCTATTATTGTAACTTATACAATGGGTTTCAATCCAATCACTCTAGCTATTTTCAAGACCACATTTCTTGTGAGGCCTTTGGTAAGTGTATCTACCAAATTCTAACTTAATCTAACAAAGTCAATGTTAACCACTCTATCTTGGAGCAATTATCTCACATAGTTATATCTTAATGCAATATTTCTAGACTAACCATTATAAGTTTTATTGTATGCTCTTAAAAATGTTGCCTCACTATCACAATGCAAATAAATAGGAGGCACTAGCTTAGGCCAAATTGGAATTTCAAGTAATAAGTTTCTAAGCCACTCTGTCTCTTTTCCTATTGCAGCCAATGTAAGAAATTAACATTACATAGTTAAGTGAGTGATGCAGGTTTGCTTTTTAGAAGCCCATGAAATAGTTGCTCCCCTCAAGGGTAAAAATCCAACCATTGGTAGACATAGATTCTAGTCTATCAGAAATTCAGCTAGCATCACAATATCCTTCCATTACAATGGGTTCACCATTGAAATGCAATCCATAGTTTATAGTCTTTTTGAGATATTTTAATACTCCATAAATTACATTCTAATGCATATACCCTAGATTATGAGTAAACCTACTAAGTACTCTGATAGCATAAGTAATATCCAGTCTAGTTTAATACATTACATACATCAAACTACCAATCACTTTAGCATACTCAAGATGATCTACTGATCTATCATTATTTTTTACATAATTTAATACTTGGATCAAAAGGGGTAGAAACTAGACCAGCATCTAAGTGATTGAACTTTTTGAGACTTTTCTCAATATAATAAGACTAAGTGAGAGAAAATACATTACTATTTCTGATGATATTGTTGTTGGGTCCCATAAGCTTGGCTTAACCAAGAAGGGAGGGGTGAATTGGGTTTATAAAAATTTCTTACTTAACCCCTATTTGATTAATTTCCCTCCTTTTTGTGATTGTATGCAATTTGTAATGAAATACGCAATAAAGTAGTTAAATGCAAGAAAATAAATCAATCACACATGAATAGCACACAATATTTTTTATAGTGCTTCGAGCAACCTTCTCTATTCCATTCTTCTGAGAACACTCCTCTTCATGCCTTGGGTTCCACTATCTTTCTATAATGGAATTACAAAAGTGCTCCTCGAACTCTTCTAGATTCTAGCTCTAGGGGGCATATACTTAGCAATCGATTATGAGAACAATCTCTCCAACAATCTACTTGCTCTTCTTGATTCCAGCTCAAGGGGCCATAAACTAGTGTTCCTTACACTCTTCTTGATTCTAGCTCAAGGGGGCATAAACTTAGTAATCGATTATGAGAATAATCTCTCCAACAATTGACTTGCTCTTCTTGATTGGTCTTTACCAACTCAAGATGTACATAAAAGAAAGAAAGAGAGAATTACACTTTGAACATGCTTCTTGTTGAGCGCTGGGAAGAAGTGATTTGAGTAGTTCTTTTCGGTGCTAAGATTCTTCACTTTGTGTTGCAAAAGAAGGCCTTGAATGAATCTTGTGAAGTTAAAAGCTCTTGTGTAAGTATAAAGAAGGTTTAAGCTCTTGGCCTTGGGTTACTTGAGAATGAAACAATTAAAGCTCAAAAGGATCTTCAAAATGAATGTTACAACTCTTAGGAAATGTGCCTTCATTCTCCCTTAAATAAATCTTTCAAAATCATGGCCGTTTGAGTTGATTTGATGGAACAATGTTTGAATTTTCAATCGTTGAGGGTTGACAGGCTACATGGCAGGCACCTGGGCCAAGTGGCTGTGAGCCTGGTGGTATGTTAGGTGGCTGGGCCAAGCGATTGTGGTCGATTCTCTGGATTTTCTTCCAAGTATACCTTGCTGCCTCCTACCAAGCGGTATGGCAGGCTATTAGTTCAAGTGGTTGGCATCCCTGCCAGTTTGCCAGGCCGTTGGTCCAAGTGGCTGGCCATCGCCAGGTGGTTTGCTAGGTGGTTGCTCCAAGTGGCTAGTCATTGCCAGGCGATTGCTCTAAGTGGCTAGCATCCTCCAATTGTGTTTTAGTATTTTCTTCTCTTTGAAACTTTGACATCTCTTATTTTAAACCAAAATGCATTTATCCATATATAATTTGCATAAGTTTAGAAACATGGATATAGAGTTTGAATCATGTTTTTATATTTAGAAAAATGTTTTCAAGCTTACATTCTTTAGCATATAAAAAAATGATATCTCTTTGAAGCACATACTTTTATCTCAACAATTATAAATATGATCGAATGAATCACAATATGATAAGCCAAGTTAATTGTAATATGGATCATAGTGATTTTCTTCATTTTCTAATAACTTGCAAATATGCTTGCATAATGATTACTGAATTAAAATACATACTCTATAAGCATACTTGACTACATTTCAAGCTTCATAAACTAGTAACATCATTAGCATATCTCAAGTCTAAAATAATTTTTGTTATTATCAAAATCATGCACATAATCCTAACACTTGTTGCCTAAAATGACATATTATCTTCCCATGTTTTTAATGTCAAAGTTAATAGACAAGAAACTTTTAGTCTCTTCAATAATTTCAATGGTAGTACCAAACATAAGCATGTTATCCACATATAAGCAAATAATAAATCCTCTATTAGAAGAAAATTTACTATACATAAATTTATCTGATTCGTTGAGTCTAAAACCATTTGAAAGCACACCCTTATCAAAATTTTCATTTCATTTCTTAGGAGACTATTTTAATCTATAAAGAGATTTAATTAATTTGTATACTTTATTTTCTTGACTAGGCATAACGAAACCTTTAGGTTGTTCCATGTAGATTTCTTCTTTTAATTCTCCATTTAGAAAAATAGTTTTTACATCCATTTAGTGAATTTCAAGATGATAAATTGATGCTAACACCAATAATAATCTAATGGTAGATATTCTAGCCAATAAAGAATAAGTATGAAAGAAATCAATACCTTTGTTTTCGCTTGAACCCTTCAACTACTAATCTAGCCTTAAATTTATCAATTGAATCATCTATTTAATTTTTTTTTTAAATATCCATATATAACCTATAGCTTTTGATCTAGGTTGTAGATTCACTAACTTCCATATACTAGTTGTTAAGTCTAACCCCTTTAGGAAGCTTGATTTTGGAGATGAATGAGATTAAATAACTTAGTTTTGATGATGAACAAACAAATGAGTGAAGAACTAAAGTACTGATTGTTAAACATACACTCCTAAATAGCTTGATTTTGATGATAAACATTCTTAACCAACCATGTTTAGATGATGAGCAAAGACATAAGTGAAACATTAAGGTACTAATAATTCATTCTCAAGCATTTTGCAGAAATATTTTGCAAACTAATCTTGAGAATAATCTTCATGATGATCAAAGGAAGAAACCAAGTAAATGATTAAGAAATCTAAGTATATAAATTATAGATATACTTAAAAGAAGAAAATAGAATGTTTAAAGTTTTCAAGGAAGCTTCAGAGTCAACTTCAAGTTTAAAAGTTCAACTTCAGAGTTGCTCAAAGAACTTCAAAGATAAAGGGAAAATTCTTTGGAGTCACGAAGTCACACCCTTCAAAGTTAGCAAAGGAGTTTTAGAGCCACTAGAGAACTTTAGAGACAAAGGAAAATCCTTTCGGGGTCATGAAGTCACAAGCTTCGAATTCAGCAAAAATGCTTTAAAGCCACTGAAGCACTTCAAAGATAGAGAAAAATTATTTCAGAGTTATTAAATTACTTTGGAGTTAATTGAATTACATTAGAGTCATGAGCTCAAATAATTCAAAGTCAGTTAACGCACTTCGAAGTCACGAGCTTATGAGCTTCAAAGTTAAAGTCAAGTTCTTCACCTTTTAGAGATAACGATGAAAGCCTTCAAAGTTAACAGAACACTCTTTAGAGAATACAACTCATCAAAGTTAGAAGAAGTGTACTTTGAAGTCAAATAAAGTACCTCGAAGTTCAGAGTTAGTCCCTTGAAGTCACAAAATAATCACTTCAAAGACAAAAAACTCCTTCAAAGTCAACCTCCATGATCCTAACGCTAGTCTTGTTGTGGCTATACTTTGGAGCCTTCAAAACACTTCTTCAGTGCATCCAAAGAGATGACAACTTATGTGAGCTATGCGAAAAATTCATATTACTTAAAAGCTTAGAGGATCTAATATTGGTTCATAGGCTCTGAAACCTTGCTAAAAGTACAACAGTTATAAATTAAAATGTTTCTCAGCATTTAATGATTCTCACTTACTACAATAGAGAAAGTTAGAGGTCTTAATATAAAAGAGGTTAAGTGAGAATGAAGAAGATAATAGTTTAAAACTGAAAATAACACAAAGCATTTACTAAGTCTTTAAGGCTTTTCTTCCACGATTTCAACTCCACTGTAGTTCATTCAAAGAAGTATTCAAAGTCATTCATTCAGCCACTTTTGGAGATTGAATCTTACTACTTTATTGTTATATTATTTGTGTTTACTGCTTTCAAACTTTATACAAAATCAGCCTGATAAGAGGCATTAATACTTGTACATATTTTTTTTTGCATATCTCTGCAAGTTTAAGAACTTGCCTTTGCGTAGTAAAAGCAAGTATGATACTTGCTTGGTATTTTTATAAGTTAGTTGGTGAGCTTGGAAACCAACAAATGTATTTGTTTGATTAGGAAGTTACTAATCAAAGAAGGTGTTAATGAAACTTGAGTTTAGCTAAAAAGGCTAACTCAGAGAAGTAGAGTAGGAACCCAAGTGAAGGGCCAAAATACTATAAAAATATTAGTCTAAGTGCATTATGTTATCAATCTTTTCTCTGTCCTTGTACTTTAATCATTATCTGGCCAAAAAATTTTAAAGACTCAATTCACCCCCCTCCATGAGTCACCATCTGAATGGGACCAATAATTGGTATCAGAGCAGGCTTTACTAGTTATACCTTATTATTCTATTTATATAACTTATGAAGAGATCTCAAATGGCTAGCTATTTCCACAACACTTCTGCTGAAGGTCAATCTACCTCTAGACCTCCATTATTTGATGGCACAAACTATGAATACTGGAAGATAAGAATGAAAATTTTCTTGATTGCCTCAGATTATCAGCTATGAGAAACTATCAAATATGGTTTGATTGTCCTGAATATTGAAGATAAATACACTACTAAGGACATTCTAGCAATTGAAAAAGGTGCCAAGGAAAAGAACTGCCTTTATTGTGCTCTTACATCCTCTAAATTTGACAAAATATCCTCTTGCGACACTGCAAAAAAAATCTAAGACAAACTAAAGGTTGCACGCGAAGGCAAAAAGCAAGTAAGAGAAACTAAGATAAATCTTCTTGTGCTAGAATATGAAGCTTTCAACATAAAAGAGATAGAGTCTATCTCAGACATGCTTAGAAGGTTTCAAAAGATAACAAATGACCTAAAAAATCTAGGAGAAAAGTATGTTGAGCCCAAAATGATAAAGAAAATTCTGAGATCTTTATCAAAGCAATGGATGCCCGAAGTGATAGCAATCCAGGAAGTAAGGAATCTGGACACAATGAGTCTAGAAGAGCTCATGGGTTCTCTTATGACTCATGAGATGTTAATAAAGCAAAAAAATATAGAAAAACCAAAGGGCAAGAAAGCAATTGCTCTTAAAGCTGAGTCAGAGAATGATGAATCCTAAACTGATACATCCACAAGTGGAGATGAAGTTGAGGAAATGACAATGGTTACAAGAAGATTCAAATCCATGCTAAAGAAGAAAAAATTTAGAAACAGTTCAAGGAACAGTTTTGGAAGAAATGATAGAAAGAAAGAACCACCCACCTATTATAATTGTGGGAAACCTAGGCACATGAAGTTTTATAGAAAGAACAATAGTAGCAGCAACAACAACAACAATAACAGAACAAGCAGAAAATTCCAAAAGAAAAAGAAAGCTCTAGCAGCTTGGGAGTTGCTAGAGAAAATAATAAATGAAAGTGAGAGTAAAAAAGAAGAAGAACATAAAGCTCAAATCAGCCAACTCTCTCTAAACAAAAGTATTCAAGATGAACTTCATACGGTAATTAGCTTCATGGCAATCCATAAAGAGTAGGTAAATTCTGATTATGAAACTCCCAATCATGAAAAAATGTTAAAAGAATTACATTCAGATTTTATGACTTTGAAAGAGAATTACAATGAAACTAAAATGGATCTCAAAAGAATTACAAATGAATGCTTCAAAGTCAAGGAAGAAAATTTTAAGCTTAAGAGTAACAATAACACCAATAACACACTTGAGCAAGTTATAATTGAAAATAATACTCTAAAAAAGACATTGACTTCCACCCTATTAAGAATGAAACCAAAGAAGAGATGTGGATAGCCAACAGAAAAAATTCAAGTCTAAATAGACTATGATTTGAGTTCCAAAGACAATTGCAAATGTATTAAACACGACTTAAATTCCTTCAGTTAAAATAGTATTGCCTAAGAAACAATTGGTACCAATGTTACCTACAACTAACCCACCTGGACCCATTCCCAAATGGGTATCAAAAGTTAAGACTTAACTTTATCCATGCAGGTGTGCTTGGGAGCCACAAAAAGAAGCACATGGTATATCGATAGTGGTTTCTCAAGGCACATGACAGGAAATAAGGAGCTGTTCATGGAGCTAAAAAAGAAATCTAGTGGAATAGTAACCTTTTGTGATAATGGTAAAGGTAGAGTGGTTAGGATTGGTAAGGTCGACCAACCACTATCTACTACAATTTCATATGTACTTTTAGTAGAATGATTAAAACATAATCTTCCTAGTGTAAGTGAGTTTTGTGACAAAGGTTACAAAGTTCTATTTGAATATTAATTCTATTCTGTACTAAATAAGTCACAATCAGTTACAGTATATGGTAGAAGACATGAAAATATATATTTGGTTAATCTTTTTGATATCCAAGCTAAGTGTCTTGTTAAGAATGACAATGAACCCATGTTGTGGCATAGAAGGCTAGGACATAACAACAAAAATCTGATCGAAAGATTATACAATAAAAATCTAGTTGTTGGCTTACCAAACATCAAATTTGATAATAAGTTGTGTGATGCTTGCATGAAAAGTAAGCAAGTAAAAGAATAATTCAAGTCAAACAAAGAAGTATATAAACCAAACCCCTTCAATTGCTACCTATGTATTTAGTTGGACCAACAAGGATAAGAAGCCTTGGAGGGAAACATTATGCATATGTCATTGTAGATTATTATAGTATATTTACCTGGGTAATGTTTCTAGCATCAAATATGAAGCTTTTTCACTTTTTAAAGTATTTTCCAAATGTATACAAAATGAACAAAGCTCTCATATTGTTGTCATAAGGAGTGATCATGGTGGAGAGTTTAAAAATCATAGATTAACTAATTTCTATGAAAATAATGAAATTCTTCAAACTTTCTCTTCATCAAGAACACCCCAACAAAATGGAGTAGGCAAAAGGAAAAACGAATCCTTGCAAGAAATGACAAGGTTAATATTGAGTGAATACAGACACCCACAGTATTTTTGGGCTGAAGTAATGAACATGGCATGTTATATTATTAACAGAATCTTTGCTAGATCCATACTTAACAAAACTTTAGTTTGAACTATACTATGGCAAAAAACTAAATATTTCATATTTTCATACTTTTGGTTGTAAGTGCTTTATTCTTAACAATGATAAAGAAAACCTTGAAATATTTGATAGTAGATCTGATCAAAGTATATTTGTGGGTTATTCCATTGTTAGCAAAGTATTTAGAGTGTACAACCTAAGACTTAAGATAGTAGAGGAATCCATCCATATCACATTTGATGAACATACTAACTCCACAAAGAGAAATAGTGATTTTTATGATGAGACAAATAATCTTCTAACAAGTGTAGAGAAACTAAGATTACAAGACAAACAAATAGAAGCTACACTACCAGAGACAACAATAGATGAAGCTAAACCATCCGCAATAGAGCCAAATGAGGAAGGTAACTCATCTCTTCCCAAAGATCAGAGGTTTATGCATGCTCATCCTAAAAACTAAGTAATTGATGATGTGTTCACTAAAGTTAGATTTAGATCATCCTATCACAAAATATGTGACAATTTTGCTTTTATTTCTCTATTAGAACTAACTTGCATAGACCAAGCATTAGAAGATGAAAATTGGATTTTAGCTATGCAAGAATAATTAGATTAACTTAAAAGAAATGATGTGTGGACCATTGTTCCAAGACCAAACCATTAATCTATTATGGGAACAAAATGGGTCTTCAGGAACAAACTGGATAAATCGGGCAAGATTATTTACAAAGGGGTATTGTCGAGAAGAAGGTTTTGAGTTTGAAGAGTCATATGCTCTTGTTGCAAGGATTGAAGCCATTAGAATGCTTCTTGCATTTACATCATATATGAATTTTAAACTATATTAAATGGATGTAAAGAGTGCATTCTTGAATGGTTTTATTAATGAAGAGGTATATGTGGAACAACCCCATGGTTTTAAAGATTCTCACTATACTAATCATGTATTTAAACTCAAGAAAGCCCTCTATGGTTTGAAACAGGCTCCTAGAGTCTAGTATAAGAGGCTAAGAAAATTTTTGATTGAAAAAGGATTTTCAAGGGGTAAAGTGGATACCACTCTCTTCATTAAGCATGTAAAGAAAGATATATCTATAGTTTAAATTTATATTGATGATATAGTGTTTGGTGCAACTAATGGAAACCTTTGCCAAGATTTTTCCAAGACTATGCAAGGAGAATTTGAAATGAGCTTGATGGGTGAACTCAACTTCTTCTTCAAACTACAAATCAAATAAGAAAAAGAAGGAATTTTCATCCACCAATTCAAGTATACAAAAGAACTTGTAAAGAAATTCAACATTGAAGATGGTAAAAGATATGGAAAACCAATGAGCACTTTAATAAAGATGGACAAAGATAAAAGAGGTGTTGAACATATTATCTAGCTTAATTTTGATGACGAACATTCTTAACCAAGTATGTTTTGATGATGAGTAAAGACATAAGTGAAATATTAAGGTACTAACAATCTGTTCTCAAATATGTTGCAGAAATATCAACTCATACTCAACTTGAGCATAATCTTCATGATGATAGAAGGAAGACATAAAAAAAATGCTCTTTTAAAATTAAGTGTATAAATTTCATATATACTTAAATCAAGAAAACATGAATTTTGAAATGATTAAAGACATGCTTCGGAGCTAATAGAAACATCTTTGGAGTAATCTCGACACGTTTCGGAGCAAATTGAACTACTTCGGAGTCATCACAATGATCTTCGGAGTAAAATAGTCAAAGCTTCAGATATTATCATAGTATGGCTTGGAGATATTCAAAACAAGCTCGGAGTCTTCATAGCAAGCTTGAAAGTAAAATACACTTCAGAGTCTTTACAAGTATGTTTTGGAGTAAACAAACAAGCTTCAGACAAGTTTTGGAGTTCATTGGAAAGCTTCAGAGTTGATTAGAAAGTTTCGGAGTCAACCGAGACCAGCTTCAGAGACTTCACGAGAAGCTTTGAAATTAACTGGAACTACTTCGGAGACATCAAAGCATGCCTCAGAGTCGATAGGCACACTTAGGAGTCAACAGCAAAGCTTTGAAGTTAATCAGCTATGCTTTAGAGTAAACAGATATACTTTGGAGAACTTAGAGTCACTCTTCAGAGTAAAATCGAACAAGCTTTGGAGTAAACAGACCTGCTTCGGAGTCCTCAAAGCCTCACTTCAAAAACAATGATCAAGGTTCAAAGATATTAAACAATACTTCAGAGTGATCTTTCTAAAGCATTAAAAGTTCAGAAAATCCAAACTTCTTTCTACAAAGGATTATCACAACTAAGAAGGCTTACTATTATTTTTGAGAATCTAAAGAAAAATAAATCAAACCATCCAAAATCATTTGAGACATCAATTGTTCACTCGTCTCTTTGAAGTAACTAAAGAAGCAACTTTGGAACACCCATGATGAAAGTGAACATTGACAAAACTCAATGTCAGAGTAGCAGATCGATACCAAAATGTGGCAAAGTTAGACGTCAGACAAAATATAAGGTAAAGAAAACTATTTTTGAATGTTTCATTGTCTGCCAAAGTCAGCAATGGAAAAAATCTCTCTTAACCTATAAAAGAGAGATTTAGAAGCAAAAGCAAACCAACTCTTGAATATCACTAATTATTGCTGAAAATATGATGAGCATTCAAAATTTTCCTTCAAAGTTCAACTCCAACGGCTACATCTCTGTCAGAAGCTCTCAAAGTCTAAATCGCTTCTCAAACAAGGAGTTTGAATCTTTTACTCTCATTTACTTATTCATTTACTGAAAGTTCAGAATTTAATGTAAAAATCTATTTATGTAAGAGACATCAATCTGTACACTTTGTTCTTGTGTTTGGAGTGGTTGGTGTTTATGTATTGGGATAAGCAAGTAGGGAACTTGCTAAAAGGGTATAAGTTTGTTAGTAAGCTTTGAAAACCAATAAGTTGTGAAAGTTTCTAGTTAGCTTGGAAAACCAATAAGTTGGTTGGTGAGCTTATTATAAAACCAATGTATATGTGTAAGGTTAATCAAGGTATTGGTGGAACCTGAGTTCAGTAGAGGAGATTGGCTCAGAGAAGTGGAGTAGGAACCTAGAAAGGGCTGAACTACTATAAAAATCTTGTGATATGTATTGTTCAATCTGTTTTATTATTTATTTAGCACTTTAATTATTTTATTTGGCTAAAAAGTTTTAAAGCTCAATTCACCCCCCTCTTGGGCTACCATTGTATAAGGGACCAATAAGTAGTATCTAAGTAGGCTTCACCAGCTAAATCTCGATTACTAGTATATTAACCTGTGAAGAGATTCAAATGGCTGGTATGTTCCACAATACATCTGCTGAAGGACAATCTACTTCTAGACCTCCTCTATTTGATGGAACCAATTATGGGTATTGTAAATTGAATGCAAGATTACCAGTTATGGCTTATAGTGAAAAATGGAAAGAATATTACCAACATTGAAGACAAATAAACTACAGAATATATACAAGCAATAGAATGTGATGCTAAGGCAATGAACTACCTCTCCTGCGTGTTAACCTCCTTTGAGTTTGAAAAGAGTTTTACATGTGATTCAGCTAAGAAAATCTAGGATAAACTCAAAGTAGCACATGAAGGTACAAACCAGGTAAAAGAGACTAAAATAAATATTCTAGTGTAGGAATATGAAGCCTTCTCCATGAAGGAATTAGAAAACATTTCTGAAATGTTTGGATGATTTCAGAAAATTATCAATCTCTTAATGAACTTAGGAGAAGAATACGAAGAGACCAAGCTAGTAAAGAAAATCTTGAGATCTCTGCTTAGACACTGGATGCCTAAAGTGACTGCTATACAGGAAGCAAAAGATCTAATGAAGGTGACAGTAGAAAAACTCATGGAATCACTCATGACCCATGAAGTCTTGATGAAACAAAAAGCACCAGATGAAGTCAAAGGCAAGAAAACAATAGCTTTATAAGAAGAATCAAAAAATGAAGAATCTTCAAAAGATGCCTCAACCACTGAAGATGATGAGGATATGGCTATGATAATTAGAAGATTCAGAAACATGCTCAAGAAGAAAAGATTTGGAAACAATTCCAAGAACTTTAAGAGTAAAGATAAGAAAAAGGAAGTTCCAATCTATTACAACTGCAACAAGTCAGGGCATATAAAATTTGACTACCAAAAATCTAATAAAAATCAAGGAAACAAGAAGAAAAGGTATAACTCTTACTTTGACAAAAAGAATGTCTCTAATAGCAGGAAATTTGAAAAGAAGAAGAAAGCTTGGCTGCATGGAAAATACTGAAAAACATGATGCAAGAAAGCTCGAGTGAAGAGGAAGAAGAAAATGAAGCTCAATTCAGCTCACTCAGTTCTAAAGAAAAGGATCAAAAAGAAAATCATATAGGAATAAGCCTCATGGTCATCTACAATGATGAGGTAAATTTGAAACCTAAAATTTCTGATATTGAAGAATTATTAAAAGAAATGTATTCAGATTTCAAAACATTAAAAACTAAGCATAAGGAAACTAAAAGAGTACTTGAAAGAACAATTAATGAATGCTCCAAATTAAAACAAGAAAATAAATTGCTCAAAATATATTAGACTATCAATATAGAACTTGAGCAAATTAAAGCAAAAAATTATACTCTAAGAAAAACCTTAACTACTACTTTATTTAAACTTAAAATAAAGAAAGATATAGGAAACCAAAGAAAGAAAAATCATAAAAGAAAATTAGGACCCAAACAGAATATAATTTGAATTCCTAAGATAGTTGCTAAAGTATTCAATACAACTATATATCCAAAAAATAGATTAGTAGCATCTAAAAAACAATGGGTGTCAAAATATTTTGCTACTATCCCACCCGGACCCATTCCTAAATAGGTACTAAAAATTATAGCTTAATTTCATTACTGCAGGTGTGTTTGACAGCCACAAAGAATAGCAAGTGGTACATTGATAGTGGTTGCTCAAGACACATGGTAAAAGAAAGGGAGCTATTCACAGAACTAAAAGCTAAAAATAGAGGAACAGTTACTTTTGGAGATAATGGAAAAGGTAGAGTGGTTGGAATTGGTAAAATTGGCCAACCTCCCTTTATTACAATTTCAAATATTTTATTAGTATATGGATTAAAATACAATCTTTTAAGTGTAAGTCAATTCTATGATAATGGTTATAAAGTTATGTTTGAATCTCATACTTGTTTAATTTTAAATAGTTCAAATTCAGTTGTAGTATGTGAAACGAGACATGGAAATGTGTATTTAGTGGATTTATTTGATATCCAAGTCAAATATCTTATTGTAAATGAAAATAAACCCATGTTGTGGCATAGAAGATTAGAACATGCCAATAAGAATCTGATTGAAAGACTATATAATAAAGATCTAGTTGTTGACTTACCAAAAATCAAATTTGACAATAAATTATATGATGCTTACAGTAAAGGCAAGCAAATAAAAGAATCTTTCAAATCAAATAAAGAAGTATACACAACCAAACCTCTTCAGTTGCTACATATATATATTTAGTTGGACCAATAAGAACAAGAATCCTTGGAGGGAAACATTACACATATGTCATTGTAGATGACTTCAGTAGATTTACCCGAGTAATGTTTCTTACATCTAAAGATGAAGCTTTTTCATTTTTTGAGGTATTTTTCAAACATGTAAAGAATGAACAAAGCTCTCATATAATTGCCATAAGGAGTGATTATGGTAGAGAGTTTGAAAATCATAGATTCACTAATTTCTATGAAAATAATAGAATTCTTCAAACTTTCTCTACACCAAGAACACCCTAAAAAAATGGAGTAGCTGAAAGGAAAAATAGATCCTTGCAAGAGATGGCAAGGACAATGTTGAATGAATATAGCCATCCACAGTATTTTTGGGCTGAAGCAATGAACACAGCATGTTATATTATTAATAGAATCTTTGTTAGATCCATACTCAATAAAACTCCATTTGAAATATACTATGGCAAAAAATCAAATATTTCATATTTTCATACTTGTGATTGTAAGTGCTTTATTCTTAACAATGGTAAAGAAAACCATGGAAAATTTGAAAACAAATCTAATGAAGGCATCTTCCTTGGTTATTCCATTGTTAGTAAGGCATTTAGAGTCTATAATTTGAAAAATAAGACTATAAAAGGATCTATTCATGTAAAATTTGATAAAAATACTAATTCCTTTAGGAGGATAAGTGATTTTGATGATGAGACAGGTGAACTAATAACTCAGTTGAGAAAATGAAAATACAAGACAAAGAAGGAGAACCTTCTCAATCAGAAACACAGATAGATGAAGAAGAAACAGATGATAGATCATCCATCAATGAGGTAAACAATAAAGGTAAGAATATCTTTCCCAAAGACTAGAGATTCATGCATGATCACCCTAAAAGTCAGATAATTGATGATGTATATGACAAAGTTAGAACCAGATCTTCTTATCACCAAATATGTGATAATTTTGCTTTTATTTCTCAATTAGAACCAACTTACATAGAACAAGCTTTAAAAGATGAAAACTGGATTTTAGCTATGTAAGGAGAATTAGACTAATTCAAAATAAATAGTGTGTGGACTATTATTCCAAGACCAAATCATTAATCTACTATAGGAACTAAATGAGTCTTTAGGATAAATCTAAAATTATAGTAAGAAATAAAATAAGATTAGTGGTAAAAGGGTACTGTAAGAGGAAGGTGTTGATTTTGAAGAATCATATGCTCTTGTTGCAAGAATTGAAGCCATTAGAATGCTTTTTGCATTTGCATTCTTTATGAATTTCAAGTTATACCAGATGGATGTAAAGAGTGCATTCTTAAATGGATTTATTAATGAAGAGGTCTATGTAAAACAACCACCTAGGTTTGAAGATCCTCATAACCCAGATCATGTATTCGAACTTAAGAAAGCCCACTATGGTTTAAAATAAGCTCCCAGAGCCTAATATGAAAGGTTAAGCAAATTTATCATTGAGAAAGGTTTTCCAAAAGGAAAAGTTGATAATACTCTCTTCATTAAGCATGCAATAAAAGATATTCTCATAGTTTAAATATATATTGATGATATAGTATTTAGTGCAACTAATGAAAATCTTTGCAAAGAATTTCTAAGACAATGTAGGGAGAATTTAAAATGACCTTGATGGGTGAACTCAACTTTTTCTTGGGACTACAAATTAAGCAGATGAAAGAAGGAATCTTCATTCACCAAGCCAAATCATAAAAGAACTACTAAAGAAATTCAACATTGAAGATGAAAAAAGGTATGGGATACCAATAAGTACTTCAATAAAAATGAACAAAGATAAAAGAGGTAAATTTATTTGCCAAAAACTTTATAAAAGCATAATAGAATCTCTTATATATTTAACAGCTAGTAGACCTAACATAATATTTAGTGTATGCATGTGTGCTAGATTCCAATCAGAACCAAAAGAGTCACATCTTATTGCTATAAAAAGGATATTTAGATATTATCCAAAAGGTTCATATTTTAATTTAAAAGGTTACTCAGATGCAGATTTTACTACATATAAAGTAGATAGAAAGAGTACCTTAGGATCTTGCCAATCTCTAGGAAGCACGATCATCATGGTTTTCTAAGAAACAAACATCAGTTGCATTATCAATTACTGAGGCTAAATATGTAGCAGCAGACAACTGTTATGCACAGATCCTATGGATGAAATAGCAGTTAAAAGACTTTGGCCTTAACTTTGTCGATATACCTATCAAATGTGATAGCATTAGTGCTATAAACCTGACCAAGAATCCAGTTCTACATTCTAGAACTAAGTATATAGAAATCCGACATCATTTTATGAGGGACCATGTTCAAAACCATGACATTAGCTTAGAATTTGTTCTAATAGAAAATCAGCTAGCAGATATTTTCACAAAACCATTACCAGAAGAAAGATTTAACATGATAAGAAGAGAACTAG